>JASXTE010000441.1:0-45731 GCA_030280995.1 Hemileia vastatrix | reverse complement strand
CTTTCACAAGTCTCTTCCAACCAGAGAAACGATTGAAACCAGCTCCAAGCAACTATCAATGTTTCAAGAATATCAGTGAGTACTTTTCTGAGCAGAAAGAGGAGTCAATCATGCTTCAGGCTGAGATTCAAAGTTGGAGGTCGAGGAGAATTACGAGAGTTTAACACTCTCCCAATCCAACCAAAAGATGGTCATCTTGACAACTGATTGCTGCAACAATAGAGAAGTGTCTATCAGAAGTAAGGTCGGAAGCAAAACTTAACCTAATCTCGGTTCATTGAATTTTCCTTTTCTTTCTTCGATTCTAGTATTCTACAATTGGATCAACCTAGCTCTACTCTTGATTCCAGTCTCTTGGGCACTTCATTTCGCAGCCGCAGACAAACAGGTAGCCATTTTCGTCACTGCCTTCATTGCAATCATTCCCTTGGCTCAATTATTATCCTATGGAACCGAAGAGATCGCTCTTCGAGTAGGTCAAACTGTTGGAGGTTTACTCAATGCATCTTTAGGAAATGCAGTCGAATTAATCGTTGCAATCATTGCTCTATTTCAATGTGAATATACTATTGTCCAAACCTCTCTAGTAGGTTCAGTTTTATCAAACATTCTTTTAGTTCTTGGGACTTGTTTCTTCGTAGGTGGTTTAAGATTCAAAGAGCAAGAATTCAAACAAACTGCTGCACAATTAAATACTTCTCTATTAGCGATGGCTGTCATTTCGGCCTTAATTCCAGCTGGTTTTCATGCTACTCTTGGAGAAGACATTAAAGATGATATGGAAAGGTCTGATTTATTGAAAATGTCTCATGGAGTTTCAGTTTTGCTTTTGATCATTTATGGCGGTTATCTTTATTTCACTTTGAGTTCTCATAAACATCTATATGATGATGAAGATGCTGAAGAAGAACAACCTACGCTAAACGTTCCTATGGCTATCGGTTTATTGGTCGTCAGTACCGTTTTGGTAGGAGTCACTTCGGAATGGTTGGTGTGAGTAAAATCATTCAATGAACGAGAGAAAACTTTTACCAAACCTCTCTCACTTCTCTTTGGGATCTTTAGAAATCTAAACTCAAGACTGATCTTTTCCTTACTTTCAATCCTTTCCAGAGATGCCATCGATCCATTCGCTACTCAATACCACATCAGTAAAACTTGGATCGGTTTGAGTGAGTTTCTTTGCAAAAGTTGAAGCCTCTTGGTGCTTCTTCTAACTTGGTATCGAATCAAGATCCACTAAACTGTCTTCTTTCTCTACGTCTCTGTGAATTTCCTCTCCAGTCTTGTTACCGATTGCTAGGTAAGTCTTTGCTCTTTGCGAAAGATATTTGGTGATGGGACTGACACTGACATTTCTTCTCAATTGTCTTCTTCGTACTTTGTTTCTCACTCTCAAAACAGTAATGCTGCAGAGCACGTCACTGCTGTGAGTAGCTAGCCTCAAATCACTGTTTTTGCGAGATTGACAGGAGTGAGACCTGTATCTGACTTTTCCTCCCTCTTTCCCTCTCTTTTCGTTTTCCCCCTTCCTTTTGCCTTTGATTAGGTTGTTGCAAGTTACAAGAACAAGGTGGATCTAGCTATGGGAGTAGCTGTCGGAAGTTCGATTCAAATCTCTCTTTTCGTTTTACCTCTTTTGGTCGTCATCGCCTGGATTGCCAACAAGCCCCTTTCCCTTCTTTTCGACCCGTGAGTTTCAGAAAATGCCCTCATTATATCGTCGCTATATGGAGATTCAAGAACTCAAATATTTGGTGAACTCCTTACGAAGTTGTCTCGGATCGAAACGATATCTCTCTCTCGAATCCATCTTCTGACTCTTTATCTCTCTGCCTTTTTCTCTCTCTCTTTTGTTTGAATCTAGGTTCGTTGCCATCATGTTATTCTTGGCAGTCTTGATTGTCAATTACGCATTGGCTGATGGAAGAGCAAACTATATGGAAGGCTGGCTTCTGATCCAAGTCTATCTCATCGCAGCTCTCGTTTTCTGGTTCGTCTTCCCAAACCCAGACTCTGATCTATTCTTGGATGGTTGTCACGTTCAGTATCCAGTTCCGACATAGTCTCTACCCCTCGCTAGACTTGCGATCTCCAAATTCGATTTCCAGTATATAGCATCTTCACCTTCCAAAAAGCTCATTTCTCTTTTCATCCCTTTGGGCTTGATAGTTCGCTCTCTACTTCTTTTCCTCTCTTCCGTCCTTCAAGTGTAAATATATGAGTAACATTCCTAATAACTTATATACCGTATTTCAATCTTCTTCATCTCTCAAATCCTTAATGTAGCTGTAAATAAGATCAAAGTTCAAGTTCAAAAAGTCCATCGCATCAGAAACAGCTCGTCGTGAAATCATTAGCTTTTCACAGCTCATAGATCTCTTCGAAACCAGAACATACAGAGAATGAATCGATCCAAATAACAAGTAGTACGAAATACAACATGGCAAAAAGAGAATTCACGACCCCTACCACTGAATCCAATTGATTGTTTCCTCCGATCCTATTCTAGAAGATCTTTCTCCCTGATGAACAACAGCACACAATAATCCTGCTAGTGCTCTCACATCTTGTTGGAGCTCCTCGATTGCCTTTTGTTCTCCCTCTCTGAACCTCTCAATATTACTTTCGTCCAAGGTAAGCTCTAAGTTTGAGCACCTTTCGTCGATACGACGAGAAAACGAAAGCACGGCCAATATTTTCGGCTCATATCGCTGTCTCTTGCTTAACTTCAGTGAAAGAAGACCAGGACACTTAACAGGGAGACCTATTTTAGGCATAAGGTAGCTCAGCAGAAGATCTATTGAATAAGCAGGGTAGCTCATATGATCTCCGTCCGAGGCCAACTCCAACACTTTGAGAGAATTAGACTGTTCTCCTACAAGGCTGAGTAATCTGGATAACCTATCAGGAATCTCCTCCTGTTCCCATTCTCGAAAATACACTTGAAATCTGAGAGTCTCTAGGTTGCTCATACCGTCCAGAAGTTGAAGATTAGGACAAGTGTGGACTTGCTTCATCTTGTCACTGTCAACCTTTAGAATATTGAAGATTTCCTCGTCACAGTGAGCGTTCCCAACCTTTAAAGCCTTGAGATTAGGTAGTCCATAAAATCTTGTGGAATCAGGAGGTTCAGTGCCTGCATAAAACTCCAACTCGATCAAATTCTTCCCGCTGGCTTCCAGAAGAGCCAACAGATCTGTGGGCATGGCCTCTTCAGTCCCGTAGTTAAAGTAATGCAGGGCTTGAAAGTCTCGAAACAAATCCTTGTGATCCAGAACGTCCTCTTCGTAGTCGTATTCTTCCGTTATTATTTGCACTCCAAGCAAGCAAAGCGTCCCTGGTTTCCTAGCCTTGATCTCTGGCAACACTGTCCCGGTCAGGTTTAGTCTTTCGAGCTGTGAAAACTTTCTGAAGAAAGATATATGGGAAGCTCAATGGTCGTCTCTGAATTCCACCCTTAAGTCTATCCTTTTGAGAGTTGCTTTCGAAGATTCTAAATAGAAGAGAGCATTGAGACCATTCTCTTCCTTCTCCCACCTTTTGAGGTCGCAGATGCTGTTCAGAAATTGATTGGAAAGTCTGGTTGCAACTTGAAGTAATGCTAATCTTTCATCGTCGGAAGCATCTCGATTCTCCATCTTGACGTCTTTCCAAAAAGAGGTGCTTTCAGTAAGGAGAGAGTTCCACGCCTTAGACACCAGCAGCAGATCGAGGAGTGGGAAAGTATCCTCATTTGATATTTCCCTTACGACTGAAGAGAGAACATCGAATGAAATTGAGGACATGGCGAGCTGGAGAGGAGCAAGAGAGAGCTGAAAAGGTGAGAAGTGGAAGTGGACAGGCCAGACGATCGACTCAGTCGCACGTCGAGCTTCAAGATGCGATGAGAATTGAAAGGAGACAGAAGTAAAGACGATCAAGCATGCTCACAAGAAATCAAAGCGATGAGAGATCCGCGGATGGTTTGCAGAGAGGGCAGCAGTGAGCAGACTGCAGAGTGCAGACGAAAGTTCAAAGTTAAAGAGAACTCGTTGCCTTTTTCGATGTTGTTTGATGCTGATGTCCTTATTTTGATCTTGACCTGTGCTGAAGCAAGATCCTCTTCGCTTGGTAAACTTGTCGATTTCAGAGGACGATGCAGTGATAAGAAGGATGGAAGCTGGAAGAAAGGAGAGGTACCTTCATCCTCAATCCTCCCCAATTTTTAAATCGTGGTCGGCAATCGCTCAGATCGACTCACTCTGGAGAATTGGTGAATTATGGAACGGAAGTATGAATGAATAATGTATGAATGAATACAGTACAGCTACACGAAAACAGATAAGTAGACAAAGAAAAGATGTGCGATTCGCTCTCAGAGACTTTCAACTTCCAGCCTCAATTCCACCTTTTCCCAAACCCAATTCTCTTCTTTCAAAACCTCGATAGCCTCTACTCGACCCAAACCCCATTTCTTCTTGATCCTCAGAATCTTGTTCTCCAATCCTGCTTTGATCAACTTGATCTTTCCTTTGTTCTCAGGTAGATTTGCCAATGCTTTCATTTGAAGCTTGTCCAAGCCATATTCATTCATGAGATTGGTCATGGCTTCCTTGTAAGCCAAATAAGACGGTCTCTCTCTACCCTGGTCAGAAAAGGCAAAAATTGATGACGATCGATCTGCTTGGGAACCGACGGACTTTAAAGGTTTGTTAGAAGAAGGTGAGCTAAGAAGGTTTCTCGAAGTACTAGCCCTAGATCCTTTCGTCATGTTTGCTCGAGGAATCGGATCCGATGACGTCGAGCTCGAACCAGAGTGTTTGATCCAGGGATTGAATTGCTTGTTTGAAGTAGCTTTGGAGCTGGAGCTGGCGACGCTCTTGAATGGAACGAAACCACCTTTAACGAGAGAAGCTGGCTGGGCTGGAACTTGTCTCGAGGTAAGCGTTGGCGATGGGTCTCTCGAATTCTCTCTTGAAGAACTGTTCCTTTGGGAAGGAGATTCCGGTCCCATCAATTTTGCAACTTCTTCATCCAGTTCCTTCTCAGCTCTTCGTCTTTCTTCCTCTCCTTCACTCTCGGATTCATCGTCCAAATCAGCTCCTTGAGCAGGCATCGATTCCTCCTCTGAAACGGAGAAAAGGTCTCCATCCGAAAGAGTAGATCCTACGTTCGCTAGGTGATAAGGCGGAGGAGGAGATTGGGACGAATCGCCCACTTGACTCGAAAGCTCCTCGTCTTGATTTGGGAATAGTTCTAACACCTCCGCTTGAAGCTGTCGTTCTTGTTCTTGTGACTCTGGATCCCTGATGTCTTCCTGTTCGTCTTCTCGATGAACATCGTCTTCTTGAAGTTCATCATCGAACTCTGCTTCTTGAACCTCTTCTTGTGGGGATTCTTCTGGTTGAAATTCTTCTCGGTGAACGTCTGCGACTATCTTCTCAAGTTCTAAGTCCTCGTCTCCGATTTCCTGAGTTTCCTCCTCTGCATCGAGAGATAGCTCTCGTTCGATAGCCTGTTCTTCAATCTCTTCTTCCCCACCTTTTTCTTCCTCCTGCATTTCCTCCTCTTGCATTATTTCCTCCTCTTGCATTTCCTCGTCTTGAGTCTCTTCCTCTTGGATCTTGTCCTCTTCAGTTCTCTGCTCCTGAGTCTCGAGCTCTTCCAGAATTTCATCGTCTCTGTTCTCTTCATCTCTAGACTCTGCAGCTTCAGCTTCTTGATCTCTAGCTTCTTCTTCTTGGATCTCCTCCTCTCTGATCTCTGCTTTCTCCGATTCCTCTCCTGCAGCATCATCTCCCATTCTTGGATCTTGCTCCAATTCCTCTTTTAGATCGTCTTCCACTTGCTTTTTTCCAAAAGTTGGCTCTTGAAGATCTTCTGAAGTCTGTTTCTGTACTTCCTTTTCGTTTCCTTCGCCTATCTCTTCTTGACACTCTTGATCAGTCTCTACTCGAACTGTTTCGATCAATTCTTGAGTTGATGGAGCTTCTTTCAGCACTTCAATTTGCTCTTGAGAAGGAGAACATCTAACATCTTGATCGACGAAAGAGCCAGCCTTTGACTGTGGCAAAACAGCAGAAGTTGGTAGAATCTCTCCGGACGATTGAATCACAGGAACAGAATCAGAAACAGGACCAGTTCGTAGTGTGGAATCATGATCTTGATCCATTTGTTCATCTTCGGAGTCCTCATCCAAAGCCATATCAACGAAAGCAGATTCATCTCGTTGATTCGAGTTGAGATTCCCTGGTAATGCAGGCTCTGGAGTTGTCAGATCTATAGGTCCAGAAGCCAATTCAGGTTCAGGAGTGATCAAATCGATTACTTTTCCTTGTCTGGGACGTTTGTTTGGTCGACTTGAAGATTTATCGTTTGATGAAGGAGTTCTCAAAACAAGATCCTCTCTGACTTCTCCCGATTGCTTTCGCTTCTTAGAAGAAGATGGAGGGTAAGAATCAGGAAAGAGAAGACTTCTTGGTGATGGAGGAGAGAAAGATCCTGAAGTTCTTTCCTGAAATCGAATTTGGGATTCTAAACGTTTGGGACGAGCTCCAGAAACTGAATTGGATGTTGATTTCCTCTTGTCGTTATTTGGTGGCGTATTGGTTTGTTTGAAGTATGATGAAATAGGTCGAGGTTGAGATTTTGAGGGAGTATTGACAGAACTTGAACCAAACTTTTTGGGAGTAGCGACAGAGGATGAAGGTTTGGAAGGGGTAGCAACTGAAGAAGATTGAACTTTCAGAGGGGTGGAGAGAATTAAAGACTTGGGTTTCGAAGGAGTGGCGACCGATGAAGACTTGGGCTTTGAAGGAGTAGCGACAGAAGAAGTCGGTGCTGAAGAATTGATAGCCACCTTTGGATTTGCTTTTTGAGACTTAAGGGTTGCTCCAGTATCTTGGTTCCTTTGACTTCCATTGTTGTGTTGAGTATCACTATTTGGAATTTCCTTTGGTCCATTCTCATTCCCATTCCTCTTCTCTACTCCCATTCCAACTTCTTCATCAGAAAGCAGAAATTTCAAACTGTCCAATCTCCGAGTCAAATTCCAGCCTTGATTCATGTTTTTCTTCAAGAAGTCTAAATATTCAACTTGATTCCTATGACCTGGATCCCTACTCAGATGAGACGCAAGGTCTTCAGAAGGTGAGAAACTACGAATCCTAAACATTTCGAATACCAATCCTTCGACTTCTGGTTCCAACCATTCCCTATCATTGCCGTTTGAGATCATCAATTTCGAAGTAGAAGCGATGACTTGATCATCTTTATCTATTGATTCTTCTCTGGGAGAGTTCGAAGGTTGACGAGAGACTTTGACTCTTGATTCACTCTTTCTTCTAGAGATTGACTTGCGATTGATAGGTCCTTTTCGGATTACCTCTTGCTCTTCCTCGGATTGTGAATCTGAATCTGCTTCACTCGAAGAGAGGATTGGGATTTCTTTGTATGAGATTCCCTTTGCAGCTTCCCTTGTTGTTCTACCTCTTCTGTTGACCTTCTCATCCGACCTTCTGATCTTGCGCTTGTTGTCATAAGCCCATTCTTCTCGATTTCTCAAAGATTTTCTCTTTTCTGAACTCAGATTCGAGTTGAAGATTGTAGTATCCTCACCAACCTGCCTTTGAGGAGTAATATTCCCATTCCCTTTCCCATTTGAGACTTGATTCGAGATCTGACCATCATTTCCAATCGAATCCAAGCTTATAGAAGTAGAAGCAGCTCTCTCAGTAGTATCTCTGCTTCTACTCTTTCCAATCTCATCAACCAAACAAAGACCATTCTCGAGGTTATGTCTTAGGAAATCTCTATAAGCTTCGTAGGAATGGTTTGGATAGAGGGCAGCCAATTCATGACAGATTGAAGAGCCATGCCAGTCCCTCCTTGAAGCTGAAAGATGAGAGATGATTCTGGACTCGTCCTCAGTTGTGAAATCAGGGAAGTTGGAAATTGAAGGAGAATCCTTCTGTGAAGTGGAAAGATCCCTCTTTGTAGGAGATTTGGATCTGGAATTGGATTTTGATCTAGACTTTGATTTGGATTTGGATCTCGAAGCTGTCCTTAAAGCTTCTATGCGAGATTGAGTTCTGATTGATTGGATGAATCAAAGCAAATGATATTCATTCATAGTGAGAGAAGAAAGAGAAAGAAGGAGAGGAGAGAAGGTCTGGATTGAGTCTCGAGTCTTCCTTCCATCTTTGCATCTTGTTGATTGATTGGCTTGCGAACAACTTCAGCTTTCTCCCTCGAGTAGATTCCATATCTCCATTATCAATGCATTAACATCCATAGCCTTCAATGTCACTCACCTTCTGTTGTGATTGTTGTCGAGATCTCTTCCTTGATTTCCACTTGCATCCAACTCTTCTCCTTCTATCTCTATCTCTTTCCCTTTGCCTTTGAGCCTCCTCCTCTCTTCTGTAACTGCATTCATCGATTCTGAATTGAAATCCCGATGTTGGGATCCTCGTTGTTCTAACAACGCAAATCCCTCTGTCAATTGCGACATGGTCAATTGCAGTATTGAGTTGCGAGATAGGCAGAGGGAAAAGTCTCGAGACCCTAATAGTTTCAAATCAGCACAATCGATCTTATAGCTCAAATATCAAGGAATCAGTTCATAAGGATTTTGGTTTCAATAGAACATAGATAAGTAAGAAAGAAAAGAAAACAGGAGAGTTTTTTTGGGGTTTGGCTACGTAAAGGATACAAGTGAAAAGAAAAGAGGTCTTTTTTGGAGTAGAAGATTCAAGATATCCATTTCACAAAATAAATCAGAATTCACGAATAGATCAGAATTCACGGAGAAGAAGTATCTTTTCAGATAGATATAGCTTAATCTAGAGCATCAGCATCTTCACCAGAGGTCTTGGTAGACTTGAAGAGGACTGGCTTCTTGGTACCTCTGACTCTCTTGGCTGGTGGTTCACGACGACCTCCTGGACGCTGAGATTGGAAGATAGCTGAAGTTCTGGCAACGGAGTCTAGATTGAATCAAGATGCAAGAGTCGAGTGGACCAAAGGCGAGAGAAGAGAGAGAGAGTAAAGGTCAGTACGAATTCTCCTCGATCTATCTGTTCTTCCGTAGTCTGAATAGAATACTGCTCTCTCGGGGTTCGTTCTATAGAATTCGTCGACACTGCTTTACGTCTTTCTTCCTTTCACGCTTCAACCTCTCAACATCATCCTGAGAAAGATTGTTCCCAAATCTCGAAATCGAGCCTATCCGAAACACCTCGAGATCTTGTCAGATCCCAAGACATTCCTTCAAGACCCTATGCATTTCCCATGTCTTCATCTTTAGAATGACATAAAGACTGAACAAATGCAAAAGCAGAGAAACTTGGAAGGGGTCACCTTGATTTTGCATCACAAATACGCCCAACCCATCATTGGGTTTTGTATACTCCGGGGGGTTCTAGCGTGATGCCTTCTCATTGAGAGGTTGGAAAGGAAACATCTCAACGATTTTGTTTTTGAAGAGAGACCAGAGCTTTGGAGAGAGGGATGCGAGCAGGAAGCTTGCAGGCTAGGAAGGTAGAGCTTCTCTCCTGGAAGAGTTCTCTTTTCTATCTCTAGAGATGAATGTGACCTTATTCTGACACTTCTTCTCGTGCCAATTCCTGACAGATTAGAAGAAGCTCAGGAGACGAATCAGAGCTTGAGGATCCTTTTCTTCTCTTCAAGCTTTCTTCGCTCTACCAGTCCCAAGAATCCCTCCTCCGAACTCCATGGGTTCTCACTCCCTCCAATGTCGAATTCTTCTCCTCGAACAAATTTGTAATCTCAAGAGCAATTGCAGCCCCAAATCGAGCGTCATCCATTCCAACCTATCCCGTATTTCTGCTCACTACTTCCGAGTTCTTCTCTCGTCTACTCTACTCACCTTTCAACAAATCGGATCTGTAACCCTTCTTTCCAACTACATTTGCGACCTTTCCAGCAGCTCTTCTAGAACCACCAGACTTGATGGTTTGAACTGAGTGAGTTCCAGCTACCTTTCCTGGGTTGGCCAAGGATAGCTTGGTCTTCTTGGTGGAAAGGACAATACCTCTTTCAGCTGGTTGGATGGAGACTACTTTGTCATTGGCCAAGGTGGAATACTTGTAAGAATGGATTTGACGCAAGTTACCGGATTCCCTTGAGAAGACTCTTGGGAGACCTTGTTGCTTGACAATGTGAGAGGAGTTCTTACGGATAAGTCTTTGAAGAAAGAAAGAAGAAGAAAATTGAGCAAGATGAGAAGAAAAGAGTCAGTCTGGGAAAGTTAGAGTTCTGGAGTGTGCGAGTGAATCGTGAGATTGATTTCAAGACTTATGTTTTGAAACTCACAACCATTTGAGATCTTGAGATTGAGTAGTGGCCATTTTGATGAAGGTTTTTGACGTTGATGTGAAGAGAAGAAGATGAAGAAGTAGTCAGCGGCAAGAGCTGATCTGAACCTCACACTCACCTTTGAACTTTCAGAAAAAGAACAATTTGAAAATAGAAAAGAAAAGATAGAAAAGGATAAATGCCTAGCTCAAGAGAAGAGCGAGGTAGGAGCAAGCTGATGAGCTCGCTCTGTAGTCTTCTCAGATCTTAAGCGTCCAGCTCTGAAGCTTTGTCACACACACTCCTTCTCTTTGCTTTAAAAATGTTTGAATCATCTTGGAAACTCTTGATTTTCTACAAAACAAGACGAAGAATGAGAGTTTTGAGTCTGAGTCTTGACTGAGGCTACAGCAAGCTCACACAGAGCAGCCACTATCTTTGACCTCGAACCATCTGGACCAATAATCAAGATGAGCTCGAATGAGACGATGAACAAGCAGACGATAGAAGGGATGAAGGGTTTGGGTCTACAATCAAATCCAAACGGGATCCCAATGGCTCCCTTTGTGGTGAGTACGAGTAACAGCAAGGATTAGAAGATAGATAGATAGAGCCAAAAGCGTTGGTCTCAATGGCCACTCAGTCCATTCATCTTCGAGGTAAAGAGGAGTTGAGAATACCACTCATTCAAGTAATAGGAATAGCCAGTGGTCAAGTAGAGTAGGAGTCATGACTGACTTAAGGCAAGAGATACGCTGTCCATCTCTCTGACCACCACTCTCATTCTCTTACTCTGCAATCTTTCCACTACTTTCCTCGCATATACCTCGAACTACTTTCAGGAAGATGTAGAGAAACATCTAGGAGGTCCAGACGAGCCCGTAGAGCCGACATTGTTGAAGTTCAAAGAGGCGATGTCGTAAGTAACTCTCACCTCTCACCTCTCTTCGAAGCACTCAATGATCTTCTTTACTGATAAATTCGTTCTAACTTCTTATACTCTAAATCTCGATATTCGATCTCTATGTTTAACCTCTGAATCGGGAATAGGAAATACAAGCTGATGGAATTGAGTACCTCTCAACGTCGTAGAGGCATCGAAGATAAGATCCCAGACATCAAAAAGACTCTCGACATGGTCAAGGTTCTAAAGGAGAAAAACGTGAGCCTTTTGAAATCTCTAGCTGCCAACAATCTATTCTTTTTTTGAAAGCTCTACTGTCCTTTCCTTCCTGAGGTTGACTTTCCCCCCCAATTCCTACACTCGATCTTTTCCCATCCTTCACAAAAACAGTCTTCTTCCTCTCCTTTAGAAACCACCTTTTCTCTCTCAGACACTCTCTATTCCAAAGCCACTATCCCACCAACAGAAACTGTGAATCTATGGTTAGGAGCAAACGTAATGTTGTCTTATCCTCTTGAAGAAGCCATTGAATTGTTGGAAACCAAATTGAAAGGTGCAAAGAAATCTTTGGAGAATTTCAAGGAGGATTTGGAGTTTTTGAGGGATCAAATCACTACCATGGAGGTTAATACCGCTAGAGTTCATAATTGGGACGTGGCTAGGAGGAGAGAAAAGTGAGTATACGTATAAAAGTACTGTCAGGCCAGCTAGAATTGAGAAAAAAGGTTTCACTTTTATTCAGAATACTGATTTTCTTTATCACTTTTCTCTTTCTCTCATTCGTACTCTATCTTGCCTCTCCTAAAGACGTCTGGAACATGAAGCAAAGGAGAAAGCGTAATTGAAAATTCGATCAACGATGATTTTTTGGCCCTCCCTTCTTTCTTTCCTGCTCTCCCTTTTTCCCTTGCGTTTTCCTTTTGCTTTGCTATAATCATTCCAGTCGCATTCTTTTCATTCCTCCATCTTTCTTTCTTCCCTGATCTCATCTTGCTTTTTCTTCTTTCAAGAATTCCAGAAATGCCAGAATCCAAAATGTCAAATCTCAATCCCATTCCAAACTGTTTCTCTTTTTTTTTTTTTTTGTAATACTATCAATCTTCCTAACCCTTCAATGCACACAAATGAAGCCTTCTTTCTCGCTCTGAAAGAGAAAAGACAGCCAGTTTTTGGATAGAATGATTGTTGAGGATACATTGTTACAGATGAAGTACGAGACGAGAGCAAGAAAGAAAGATGGACAGACAGCCAAAGTCTGGAAAAGCTTCGAGTAGCTCTAGAGCTTGATGTGGAGCATATTAGTGAGTTGAATTGAGAGTCTTTTGGGAGAGGCAAAGTTCGAAAAGGCGCAACAGACGGGGCTTTGTAATAGGAAGGACAAGGAAGAAGGTAGAAGGAATTGGATAAGGTCAGCAGCGACTCTTCTCCAATACGATTCACAAGCGAGAGTGACGATTCCTTATTTGCATATAGCTCGTTCCCATTCTAATCTTTGCCCTCTATTGTATGTGAGAGCTGCCATCCAAGTCCAAAATGGAAGTAGAACCTTGTGCACCTGGAAACCTCTGCCTTCTCTATTTCTTGGTATCCTCTACCTCAGAAACTCACCTGTTAAGATCAGAAACAGCCATTTCCTACCTCGTCACAGGATGTTGTATTTCTATCCAACCACCTTTGCTACCCAATTGTAACCTCTGACCTATGAGAGCGTTTCTATCCCTCTCCTTCGAATCTGTGCCTGTCCGCTGTGAATCCTCATCTTGAGCTCTCATGTTCTTGTAGAGATCGTCTTTGTTCTTTGCAGGGCATGGCAGAAGAGTTGAAGCAGAAAGACCTACGGTGAGGAAAGCGCAGACAAAAGTTAAACTGAAAAACGTAGAGGTGGCTAGCCTTCTGGCTCGGATTGTGGAAATGGATCTAGATGTTGAGGTTGGAATGGATGGTCTGATTCGAGCTCTGGATTGGATTAGACTTGAGTTTGGACTTCGTTGAATCATGATTACAGATTCAAACTATCCAGTTGGTTTGTGGTCAAGAAGAAAAGCAAGTGCAAGTGTGAGCTCTCTCAGCAGCAGCCAAACGGTTCATCCCGAACTCAACCAAGCTCATTGTACAATGCCTAATTTATTAGAAAAGGATGAATTGTTATTAGAATCTATATTTCCTTTATTAGAAAAGGATGGAATTGTTATTAGAATCTATATTTCCAAAAACCACGAATATCAAGGAGGTAGAAGGAGGAGCATTTCGGGCTTCCAATCTCGATCGAGGTTTCTCTTTCTTCCAGACTTCTTCTCTCTTCCTTCACACCATCAACCATGAGTGCTACTCAATCCCCGTTGACATCTGCTGCTGTATTCGCAGGTGGATTGGCTGTCGGTATCGGTGGTTTCTACGCTCTCAACAGATCATCCTTTGCTCCAGCAAGAAACGTAACGAGATCAACAAAGGAAAAAGCCATCAAGCAATTCGGGACCTCTTCTTCCTCTTCCTCTTCTACTTCTTCTTCTACTGCTCAATCCAAGAAGGGACATTCCAGCTTCTGAAAAGTTAGATGCAAGAGATTTCAAGTCTACAGGTCCACCAAGTCCTCACAAGTACACTCCTGGAACTCTTTCAGACAGACCTCTACTTCCAGGTTCAGTCACCTCTACTGGAACTCCTCTAAATGGTCTAGATGATTCAAACCATCCTTTTCAAATCAAGATGATCTTCCAGAACCAAACGCCTCGAACAGAGTCAAGACTTCAGACACGAAGATGGATTTGGATCAAACTTCTTCTCATCAACTATTAGCAAATGATCAATCTTCTCTTAACCCCGTTTGGTTAACTGGTCTTTCTCAATCTCAACCTCTTTGAATTCCACCTCTCAAGGTTTGATTGAAAAACATCTCCTTCAACAATAGTCATTCATCTTTGTCTATGAATCCGCTACCAATGGGGGATTTGGAACTTGGGTAGAGGCTAGAGGGAAGGAAGCTTCTCAAAAAGGTTGGAAATCAGGTCCAAAGGTATTCAGTATGCAAACCAGAGCAGGGGCTGGAAATGCTATCGCTGGATACATGAATCAAAACGGAAATGGTAGTGGAGCTTTGGTAGAGGAGCAGCAGGAGAAAGACGGTCACTGCCTTGACCAATGCTGAAGGTTTATTGAAGATGGCTTCTGCTATCAATGGTTTGACTAATCCGAGTGGAAAACTAGTCCTTCAAGTCTCTGCAGCTTCTCAAAAGACTGACAAGGAAATCGATGGTCTCAAGATTGAAAACGATTACGCTTCAATCCTATCCGCTGCTTCTCTCTTAGGTAACCAAGAAGATGAGAAGAGGATGGACCTTTCACTTTGGTCCTATCCGGTGGAAGAGAAGAAGCTGTTCTAGTTGCTGCTTCTTGCTATTCAGGTCCGCTTCTGGAAACGTAGCTCACGTCTTTGATGGAGCTTTCTCAGCTCGTGAAGTGGCTGCTTTGGAGGTTCCGTCTCCATTGAAGGTTCAAGATGGATCAACTTCCGTAGTCCTCTTCTCTACTTTCCAAAGGATTGACTCATTTCTCTTACGTTGGGGCTTCAAATCCAACCACCGTCTTGGTCTTACCCTAACGGATCTCATTCCACTGGAGCTGCAGCGGTTCTATCATCTTTACCAGATTCCATCTCTTCGCAAGTTGGAATCCTCTCTGCTCGTATCATTCGTCCATGGTCGGATGAAGAATTGATCAAGGCTCTTCCTCAAAGCGTCAAGAAGGTTCATGTCTTGGATGAAAGTCGTTTCCAAGGTTCAAACGGAAACCTCTACGAAGATGTCTTTTCAAGCATCTTGGGATCGGAGAGATCGATTGGAATCGAAGTCAAACCATTCTCTATTCCAGCTGGAACTTCTCTTTCCTCATCTCAATGGGCAGCAGCCTTTTTGACTTTGACCACTTCTCAAGGTTCAGAAGAGATCAAGTTGGAAGACGATTCCTTCGTTTCCTTAGTCGAGAAAGCCAGAGTCGAACATCTCAATTCATCTACTCTAAACTCACCTCGTTTGGTCACCATTTTGGATCAAGATGCAAGTTCAACCGCTCATCTATCTACTTTACTTTCTCGTACTTTCAGGGAGAGATCAGATGGTAGCGTTCACTCTCGTATGCTCACCAGGTACGACAATTTCGAACAAGGTGGATTGGTCAGAGGAGACATTGTTTTGAGTCAAGGTGTTCATCCCGGAACTTTGGCTCCTCTTCAACTCATTTCTCAAGAAGGTAGCACTGATACTTTGGTCATTTCGGATCCAAACTCTGTTCTCAAGTCTTTGAACGCCTTCCAATCTCTCAAGGTTGGCGGAACCCGTCATCATCAACTCTCCAGGATGGGATGGAGCTGAACTCTCAGCCAAGCTCAGAGCAGAAGACAAGAAGATTCTAGCTTCTAAGCATGCCAGAGTCTACATCGTCGATTCTAGTAAGGTGGTAGACGTCCTCAATTCTGAAGCTACCAAGGCTCGTGGTGGGAAATCTGCTCAACAAGTCGTTCCAGAAGAAGTCGCAACTGCAGTTCTTCTAACTGCATTACTTCGTCAACACTTCGATGCAAGTTCTGAATACCTCAAGTCTACTCTTCAACGTATCTTGGGAACTGCTCCTCTCGGACCTGGCTCAGTCAATTCTCTAGTCGAAGCTACCGTCAGAGGCATTCAACTTCTAGCCTTCAGTAATTCTGATTGGGCCATTGCAGAACCAATCTCTGAAGCCGAAGCCAAACGCTGCTCCTCGTCCTTCTCAACTTCAATACAATGGTTTCTCTCCTTCTTCAGACGCAGCCACTGTTGGATTGGAACCTCAACCTCTACGTTCCAATTGGGCTCTACCAGCTTTCCAAATCATGTTCTCTGAAGCCTATCAATTGGATCAATCTTCTCTACGTCCTGATCTACCAGAACAAAATTGGATTGTCAAGGTTACCGAAAACAGAAGATTGACTCCAGTAGATTATGATAGAAACGTTTTCCATATGGAACTCTCTACCAAAGGAACTGGATTGAAGTACGAAATTGGTGAAGCTTTGGGAGTTCATGGTTGGAACGATGCTGATGAAGTCAAAGAATTCATTCAATGGTCAGGTTATAATCCAGATGAAATCGTTTCAGTACCAAGTTTGACTGAACCAAATCGTTGGGAATCTAGAACCGTTTTCCAAATCTTACAACAAAGATTGGATATATTTGGAAAACCACCAAAGAGATTCTATGAAGAATTAGGAAAGTTAGCAACCAATGTAGATGAAGCCAGATGGTTGAGATTCATTTCATCTTCCGAAGGAAATTCAACTTTCAAGAAATTGTCTGAATCTGAAACTGTGACTTATGCAGATGTTTTGAGGATGTTCCCTTCTGCAAGATTACCAATTGATAGATTATTATTAGAAGTGGAATCTATCAAACCTAGACATTATTCTATTGCAAGTGCTCAAGCTGCAGTTGGGGATTCAGTTCATCTATTGATCGTAACTGTTGATTGGAAAACTCCTTCTGGAAGTCCAAGATATGGTCAATGTACGAGATATTTGGCAAATCTTAAGTTGGTGATGAAGTTACCGTTTCTTTGAAACCTTCGGTTATGAAATTACCCCCCTATTTCTACTCAACCTATTATTATGGCTGGTTTGGGTACTGGTGCTGCTCCTTTTAGAGCTTTCATTCAAGCTAGAGCTCATCAAAAACAAATGGGAATGGAAGTCGGTCCTTTGGTTTATTACTTTGGTTCGAGATATAGAGCGTCTGAATTCCTTTATGGAGAAGAGTGAGTAATAGAAAAAGAGTGTGGGTTGGTTGTGGCATACATTGGATCTTTTCGCTGACACCTTCACATTTCGTTGGATACTTTCATCTCTATCCTTATTTAGACTCGAAGCTTATCTCTCAGATGACGTCCTCACTCATATGGGATTGGCTTTCTCGAGAGATACCTCAAAGAAAGTCTACATTCAACATAAGATTAGAGAAGATGGTGAAATGTTGGCTCGTTATTTAGCACCTGAATTGGATCTTTTAAACGCAGCTGGAGGAGATGGAAAAATTGTTTTGGATCAAGCCTTGTCTTTATCTAAAGAAGTAGAAGAAAAGGACAAAGGTTACTTTTTCCTTTGTGGTCCAACTTGGCCTGTTCCTGACATTTATGAAGAGTTGGTAGGCGCTCTTATCAAGAAGGGTTTGGATAGAAAAGGTGCTGAAGATAGAATCGAACAACTCAAAGAAGAGGAAAGATACGTTTTGGAAGTGGTGAGTCTCGTTGTTTAGAGTTCTTGAGGGAAAGCCAGGTGCCGTCTCGATTTGATTTGAGTGGACAATGATTGCTGACTATGATTTCTCTTCTCCCGTTTCTTCTTCTCCTTCCTTTTTCCCTTTCAGTACTAAATATTATCTACGTCCTTCGCGCTTCGCGGTTGGTGAAAGTTTTGCCATGCTTAATCATTAAAGTCGAAACCTATCAAACCTACCTTCTCCCCCTACCTCACCTCATATCAAGCTTATGTTCTCCCGTTCGACTACGTTAGATTGTGTTAATGTTCTAGATGTTTGCTCATTGTTGTGTTTCTGTTCTAGATGTTTGCTTATTGAACCTTTTCTTCTCTTGAAAAAAGTTACCTTGCTATTTGACGACGATGATGGACGACGTTGCAAGTCAACGTTAAACAATGGCTCGAAGATTGAGAATGCGCTTCATTTGAACTTTGAGAATTAATTCGGAGCATGAAATGATGGGGAGGTAATAGACATGGGTAGTTTAGTTGAGGGTTAGGGATAATGCAACAGAGGCAGGACAAGAGATGTAAACACAGAGAATTACTCAAGGACGAAAGAGTGACGAGGGAGAAGACCTTGAGACTAAAGACAAAGACGAAAAGGTGAGATATGTACGGAAGAAAGAAAGGAGGGTTTGAAATAGAACGGGAGAAGATAATCAAGAGGTGACAAATGAATGTGTATGTGAGAAGCAGACAGATCTACAAAGAGGGGAACCAGTGTATTACCATTACGTATGCGCAACAGTTTAGAGAAAACGATGACGTGAGGACCCGGTGGTTGAATTTTGAATTTTGAGTTTCGAGGGTTCTTAGAGACTGTTCTGTAACGTGAAGAGATTGGAATCTTATTGTTCCATTTGGAGTTCGCCCAAAGGATTGAAGTTGGCCAGATCCAGAGCAGGTGAGAGAGTGGGGTTGTGATCATTGGATAAACCAGGGGTAACATTTGGAGTAGGCTGGTTTCCGAGAGGATAGTTTGGAGAAGCCATTGGAAGAGTTGATTCCATCTGTTGAGGCATAGACGACATTGGAGATTGAGAAGAATGAGAACCCATTCCTTCGTTACTCATTCCACCTCTCCTACTCATGGGAAGAGACAAAGTCAACTGAGAAGCATTTTGTTGTTGACGTTGTACGAGCATCTGAATCGATTCATGATCTACTGCCGATTCCTGAGCTTGGGCTTGAGCTTGAGCTTGATTTTGAGCCATTTGAGCTTGTTGAGCGGCAGAAATTTGAGCTTGTTGACCTAGGTTTAAGTAATCCTTTCTTCCTTCAATGATTGGAGGAGTGAATGGGATTTGAAATGGCAGAGAAGAGACGAAAGCCGAGATTTGGGAAGGTTGCATTGTTTCCTGAGTGAAAGATTCTACTCCTTCCATCGGTTGAGCTTTCTGTTGTTGTTGATCCAATTGATCGTTGCTAGAGTTCCCGTCTGGACGTATAGTATGAATGCTTCTATTATCGCTCTCATCCTTGGAACTCGTTGGTCGATGATTAGGATTTGGAGCAATAGCATTTCTAGATCTACTAGGTCTTTTGGAATGATGACTCTTTCTCAAAGCTACTTGAAGGGTGAAAGAGTGTCTCAATCGATGAAGATGACCAGCAGCTCTGTAGACTGCAGTGACTTGAATCTTCTCCGAACCGACGTCGCCAGCTTTGGGAGTACCAGAGAGAACAGTTGGAGCTCCAGAGACCTTGTTAGGAACGTGAATCCAATCCGGAATAGTTTCCACTTCGTAGACTGCCTTGACGCTTCCGGAAGGAGCCTGAGGATCCCCAGACTCTCAGAGTCCAACTCCAGTTCTCTCCGACGTAAGCAGTCTTTTGGTCGACAGAGCAGAACTTGGGTGTGAACTCTTTGAATTGCCAGGTAGAGTCTGAGAGCTTCTTTCCTTCGACACTAGAAAACGGGAATAAGAGAGAGATATGCGAAAGAATCGTTTAGGTCAGCGAGAGAGAATCGTATAGCTAGAGACCTCTTTCGCTCGTTTTACTTACATCCAAACTGTGATTCCTTGGTCTTGTTCTTCTTTCCGTCTTCGTTGAATCGACCAATGAGAGTTTGATTTCTGAGATAGGCTTTGACGTTCTTTCCATTGCAATCTTCAGATCGAAACCTCTCTTGAGAAGTTCACTCTCGAAGGCGTCAGAGAATGGTTGAATTCTGAATTTGAAGATGTTGAAGTCTTCAGTCTCAGTCTGTTCGGCAACTCTTTGAGGCATCAAAGTCATCGATAGAGGTTGACCTGAATTGTCTGCAGCGTGAGCTAGAGAAGCGGAAAGCAAAGAGAAGAATGAAACGAGATCTAGTTAGCAAGGGCATTCACGAAACGAAGAACATATGCCTCAGATGTTACTCACGATCTGCACAGATCTTGACCAAGAAATCGTGAAAGGCAGTATCGAACAATGCCTTGATATCAGAAGTAACGTTTGGAATCTTTCTAACCCCACTCGGAAGGTTTTCGATGCTGATTTCCATTCCTTCCCCTTCTTCATCCAATTCATGTTGATGATTATCAGATTCCTTGTTTTCTTCCTCCTCTTCTTCATCTTCGGCACCATCTTCGTCTTCCGATTCTTCATTCCTTCTAGACCTACGACGATTATTGATCGTGCGAGTTCTTGAAGGAGAATTACTAGTAGTAGTAGAAGGAGGAGGTTTCTTGATGCGCAAAGTTCTCTCACCATCATCCGATCCCAGATCCTTTTGCAATCTCGAAGAGAAATGATCATCACCACTGAATTGAGATTGAAACGAAGAAGTCATTGAAGATGAACCAGCCTCCGATTTCTGAGGACGATGACCTTTGATAGTGTGAGAACTCAAAGGTTGGAAAGGATTTCTAGGTGAAGAATAAGAACGAGCTTTCCTTCCTTGGGTTTGTTGAGCTCTAATGGTTTGACGAGGAGATCTTCTTGGTCCTATTCCGCTACTACTACTTCCACTGCCATCGTTTGTGTTTGTATTTGCAGCCGCAGATGAAGCTGAGCCAGTACCAGCCAAGGATAGATCACCTGGAATTCCATTCGTCGATTCAGAAGAGTTGAGCTGATTGGAATCCAAATCCGGAAGTTGATGTTGGCCTCCAAATTCATTGTCTTCCATGTCAGTTCCGACATGACCACCGAATTGAAATAGAGAAGAATGAGAGCTTTCGAAACCACCCATCTCATCAAAATCGGTACTATTCGTGTTGCTCCATGCAGAATAAGAATCGTCCCTTGGAGAAGAAGGAGCTGAGAAGGAAGTATCATCACTAGCTGCTATTCCTGATCCACTATTCGAATTGACATTTCCATTTCCATCGACCTTGTTTTGATAATCTGAAAAGTCGAAACCGAATCCCAGATTGAAATCCAAACTCTGTTGATTCCGTAACTGCTTATTAGATTGAACCTTATTGAACTCTTCTCTAGCTTGGGCTTCGGATTGTAGAGCCATTTGAAGAGATTCGACTCCATTGGAAGCTGTTGAACTCAGAGCTTCATTAGCCATCGATGCGAGTTGATTTCCTTGCTGTTGATGAAGCTGTTGAGTTGGAGAAACAGCTCCAGCGAGAGAAGAACCTCTAGAATGACCTCTCAGAGAAGAAGAGGCTGCATTGGATCTATCAACAGGAGAAGATGGCATGGATTGAGCGAAAGGATTATGTTGTTGAAGAATCGAACCTCCTCCTGCACTGTTTGGAGCTCCTGAAGTTGCTGAAGGTTGAGAAGTTCCAGTGGCCAGTTGAGGTAATTGACGATGATTTTGACGTTGTTGAGAAGCATCATGAATCGAAGGATTTGGAAACATGAAGTTTTGCTCAACAGTAGGAGAAGAAGCATAAGATCCAGGAACCGATTGAGAACCAGAAGCAGCAGGAGTGAAACCTGCCGATTGTTGTTGCTGCTGAAGTTGTTGTTGAAATCCATTAGGAGGTAAAGTATGAAGTTGAGGAACCGTACTGGCAGAGACAGTATGAAAGACTGCAGGTCTAGGATGCATAGGACTCGAACATGAAGAAGCTATCAGATTGCTTCCTAGCATCGAACTTGAAGCTGCCAACATGTTCGGTGGTGCAGAGGGAGGAGCAGATGGAGGTTGGATTGGAGTCAGAGCATTCGATCTCAAATCTGAATTCGATTGACTTGGATGAAGTTGAGTTTCCGAAGGTGGGATTGAATTTGGTGTCGTATGATCATTCCTTTCATCCATAGGTCCCCTTCTACTAAGTGGACTATTGACAGCAGATGACAAAGAACTTGCTGTGTCTGTTCTTCTATGACCTGGAGGTGGAGGTAGATCTTGAGTTTGGATTTGCAAAGGTGAAGAAGAAGAGGTAGGATTGACATTTTGGATCGACTGTCCGCCTCCTCCTTGTTGAACAGTAGCTAGACTTTGAGTTCCTAATTGACCTATATGAGCCAAACTTCTCTGAATATCTCCCAAAGCGTTCGAACTGCTTGAATGTTCACCATGTTTGAAGTGTTCTCTAGCCGAATTGGCCAAATTCACGACTTGGTCCAAAAGATGCCCGATTTGATTGATAGTCTCGATTGGAGCTCCACCGTTTTGGTTTTGATTTGGGTTTGGAGGTGGGAAAGTGTAGGAGGAAAGATGAATTTGATTCGTTGGACTTAGATGTTGTTGTTGTTGATTGTTTTGATAGTCATCACTATTGCTGAATGGAGTATCTTGATCTTGGTGATTATGATGTTCGTCATGAGCTCTAGGTGGCGAATGCATGATTGAATCCTCAGCCTCTTCCTCGTTTGAAGATCTATACATTCCATTGGAGAACGCCTGACCTTGACCTTGATTCTCCATAACACTCCCTGAAGGTTGGTTTCCAACATCTCCGTTCTCCACCATCAATTCTAAACTCTGCGGAAGGGGGAGCGGGACCGAAGGCTGATGAGATGGTCTCGGAGTAACGATGTCTCCTACATTCGCTCCTCCTAGATCTTCAGGACGAAGGTGACCATGACCGTTGTTGGTATTGACCTCCTGTTGATGAAATCCTTGGATCCTTAGCACAGCATCTTCCCCTTCTCCACTAGAAACCATTCGAGGTTGGATCTCAGAAAAGTGAGAGGATGAAGTCGAAGGAGAAGTCGTGTTTGAAAGCTCCCCTGCTCCTCCGACACCTCTTGGATCAGATGACCAGAAAGAAGGACTAGGAGCTAGCATGTCACTCATGCTAGTAGATGGGAAAGCGAAGGAGTGATTGGAATTATCGACATTTCCGTTCCCCACGTTCGAACTTGAAGGTGTAGATGAATTGTTGAAGTCTTGATGAAAGTTCAAGGATGAAGCGGGAGCAGATTGAGGTTGAGGTTGATGAGTATTGAGGGAAGTATAGGTAGTAGGAGAAGAAGAGGAAGAATCGTTGTTGTTGTTGATCAGAGTAGATGAAGATCGAGATGGAGCGGCAGCTGCAGCTGCGACAGCGTTTGCCTGAGCTCTGATCCTTTCCACCAAAGCATCTACTGCATTGTTTGAAGTTGATGAATTCCAATTGGATGTCCTGGGATCTTGAGATGATCTTCTGGAATGATCATTGCTAGATTGATTAGAACTGTGGTTTGATTCTGTAGGAATGAATTGCTGACCTTGACGCTGCTGCTGCTCCTCTTCTGGATTTGAAGAGGAGTGGCCATTGAAAGCCGAATTCAATTGATTAGAATCCAGTCTGAAAGATTTCCCCTGGAGGAGGGAAGTGGTTCAGAAAGGAAGGGAATTGAGGAAGGAAGAGGATTTCTTCTCGATTGAATGGCTACTTTTCTTCGAGGATAGATCAAAGCGCACAGCACTGTAGATTGTTGGATTGGATCGGAAGAAGAAATAGGTCTGTATGAAGTTGTTGTAAGAGGAGGATCAACCTCTGTTCTTGAGAGGGGAATGCTGCGAGTGAGTAAGGAAGAAAGAGAGAAGTGGGGAGTGAGTGGGCGGATCAGAACAGAAGTCCTACCTCTCGACTGATGGAGTGTGGATTCTAATGAAAGTGATTCCTTTCATTCAACTGGATCTATTCTACTAGAAATAGGAGCGCCTTGAGAGAGAGATTGATGAAGAGCCAGCTCATCTGAGTCTTCTTCACAGCCTCGTCAGATTCAATCTTGCAACTCCCAGAGGCAATTCATCATAACCGGCGGCTCGCTTCTACTCTTTTGGACGATCAAATCTGATTCAGTCGAGATTGAATAACAATTCCATTGCCAACCGCTTTGACTGGGTGCCCCTCTGAGTTGAGAGTCTTTTGAAAGTGGCAGGCATTTGGATCTGACTGACTGAGCAGCAGGACTCACCTTTCTGAGATGCGACTCTGTTCCCCTCTTTCTCTCTTTCTTTCTTTGTACTTGTGACTTGTTTGCTTCAATAGTCAGCAACTAAAGGATCTGTAGATTTGGAGCGAGTAATGATTTGTTGAGATGATTGGCGGAGTGGAAAAAAGAATTTCTTCTGGTTGTGAACAGCAACTGCAACAGCAGCTCTTCAATCAACCTCCTTCAATCTTTGGTTCTACCTTCTTTATTTCTCAAGCAAATAAGACAGAACATCATACAAAGTAGAAGAGAAGAAAGCAAGATCTAAACGTAGAAATCCATTGGAGCTGATTGGCTCTCGTCGCAGCAATTTCAAATCCCACTCGACATCTCCATCTTGAAGCCTCTACTTACTTTTCTTCTGATCGGATCCTCATTTGAGCAACCATGACGATCCACACGGCTGCTTTGGCTGCTCAGATCACTCCAACAGTGGTAAAGGTGAGTCAAATAACGTCCCATTGCTATCTCTTACAACTTCTTCCACTCACAACCTCTCTCTCTCTGTATCCCTCCACATCTGCCTGCTTTACCTCTATAGCGCTTCTTTACTCATTATTACGCTGCTGCAAAGAGATCCGCAAGGGGTGAACCTGCAACAGAAGCTACCGATGAGCTGCTCTTCGATGAGTGAGTGTTTGTGTTTCAGAAATGTGAAGTGGAGCTGGCTCTACTACTCGAGATCGTCAAGATGGCATCAACAAGACTTGCAACCTCAAGAGGAGGATTGTAAAGATGAATACCATCTAGTTACCTTGCTAGCTTTCGGAGATTTACGAGCGAAACTTTCAGAGAGAGCTGCCTGAATCCAAAAGAGTTCAGATTCTAGGAATCACCTTTTCGCAAGCTACTGCTCTCGATCTTCTGATCGACAAGGCTTCTTGAGAAGATGATATGTAGAAATCTATTTAAAATCTCATGCTGTTTCTTCAGGGAAGCTGAGATCCGAAGCGTAGAAGCAAAGCCCTTTCTCACTCTCTGTCTTTCACCCAACGTTCATCTCCCCCTTACTTTCACCTCAGAGCTTTCCACATCGTCAAGAAGTTCATAGAAGTAGCAACTCATGACACTGTGGAGGCTATCCAAGCCTTGTGAGTTTTCATACCCGTCCTCCTATCTCTTATGAGAAGCTTCATCGCTTCATCTAGGGATAAGGCACTATCTCTCCCAACTTGTTCTGACCCGTTTCTTTGTATTTTCTCCTCTGACTTGAATCTTCCACAGCACCAACACTCACGTTCCAAGTCCACCCTGGGCAAAGGTGGTAGCATGTACGATTCCTCTATCTTCATGTCATCAAGCAGCCCAACTTCTAATCGAATACTTTGGTGAAGACGAATTGAAAAATGTCGTTGGAGGTGAAAAATGGTGGCAGATCCGTGGAATCTCTGGAGTTCAAGCCGAATGGATAGCTCAAGCTTCAGACTGGAAAAAAGCCAAAAAGTACGAAAATGAAAAGGAAAAAGCTCAAGATGAAGATGGTCAAGATCAAGGAGTTGGATCTGGAGGGAAAGCAGCTTCTTCTTCTCCATTGAAGAAATCCAAAGTAGATTTGAGACATGAAAGACCTGATGAGAATTATTTGAAGAAGAAGAAAAATAAATTCATGTCGAAGAGGAAGGAAAAGAAAGAAGAGAAACAGAGAGAAGAGAAGAAAAAGAAAGAGGCGGAGGATGATGATGAAGAGTGGGAAGAAGAAAATGAAAATGAAGATGGGAATAGAGATTTACCTTCGGGTAAAGAAGGGAAAGAAACTGTGGAAGAGTTCGATAGATTGAAAAGAGTCATGGTGAGTTTCGAAAGAATTCATCTAGTCTCGAATTGTTGATGAGAAAACGACCTCTCAACTGAATGACTTTCTTTCTTGATTTTCTGTTTATCTTTTGTTCTATCAGTACTACACTCATGGAGGAGGATATTATTTCGGTTCGATCAATACTCATAGATATCAACTCATCAGATTCGCTAGAAAGTTCGGAGGAAGGTGAGTCAGTTGGATCTGTCTAAGAAGAAACGACAATGGTTCTGCCTGCTCTGATTGTTTTGCTGAAGACTTTCTTTATCGTGTCTGTTCTGAATCTCTCAGAGTCTTTGCTCCCAATTATCGAAAGTCTCCCAACTATTGCTGGCCAGCTGCGCTACAGTAGGTATTCCAAGATGACAAGTCGGAATCTTTTCGCAGACTCTGACATACTGATCTCATCTCTCTCTTCTCAATCTTTGTCATTTGCAGAGATTGTCTCGCTGGTTGTGAGTTTTCTCGACCTCTCGCTTTTACGGGCATTTACTTCGTACTAACCCAATTACCGAATTCTACCTCTTCTCTCATAACTCCCTTAGATCTTTATCTCACCAATCCTCCACCTGGAGCACCTCACAAGGCCATTCCTCCATCTCAGATCGTCATTGCTGGTGATTCTGCTGGAGGAGGTATCGCTCTCGCTATGCTGTCGGTCCTTAGAGATCTCAAGCAGGTGAGTCTTTACCTTTCTCATTCCCCTCTGTAAACGTCTATCAGCGCTGACCCTTGTTTCTTCTCTCCATCGTTTGTTCTCTCCTGTAGGAAATGCCTGCAGGAGCTGTGCTCATCAGTCCTTGGGTAAGTAGAGAAGTTATCACGGAATCGAAAGAAGATGTTGAGCGATTCTTCGATCTGACAACAAGCTTTCATTTCAATTTTTTCCATTCTTCCATCGCTCTTCTACAGTGTGATATGACTCATTCTTTTGGTAAGTACAAACACGAGCTTGAGTAGAAAAGAAAAGAAAAGAAAAGAGTCACGCTCAAATTCGAACGAGTCTAGTAGCATCGAACGCTAACATTCTTCTTCTCTTTTCGTTTTCCCTCCAATCAGAGTCGATCATGCAAAACACAGAAACAGACATCATTCCAAGATATGGTTTCATTCACAAGCCTTCGACTCTTTGGCCAATCCCAGCAGTCACTTCCAACGAAGATCCAGACGATCCTCGTTCCGATGCTAGTGGAGACCCAAAGAGTTCCGACGAGCCTTCTTTGAGCGTCCCTCACGGAGTAGATGATGGGGAAAAGGGATCTCATTTCTCTTCAAAAACCGAGAATCCAGCCGTAGAGGTCAAGAATTCCAAGAAGGAGAAGAAAGATGGAGCCAAAGGAAAATCCAAAGCCGTCGAAGGTGGTGATCATCCACAATATGCAAATATTCCTTCAGCTCCTTCTCGTCTACGTTCGGAACCTATTACAGTCCCAGTCTCTTCTGCTCCGGAGGGTTCCGTCGAGCTGAAGAACCAGATTCAGCTCTATGCAACAAATAGTCAATTGACTCATCCTTTGTGCTCACCGGTTCTTCATGGAAGTTTGGGTGGTCTTCCACCTCTCTACATCATTTGTGGAGATGCTGAAGTACTGAGTGAGTAATGAGGAGAAAGTTACTCGATTCTCCTGGAATTGAAGCTATAGAATCAATCGAGTATTGGTACTGATCACGACTTCTTTGATATTTCGCACTTCCAGGAGACGAGATCATCTATCTCGCTCATAGAGCTGCTCATCCTGAGCGTTATCCTCTCAACGACAGACTTCTGAACGCTTCGAAGAGAACTCGAGAGGACGCAGAGGCTTACAATGACAAGCCAACAAAGGTTCATCTTCAAGTCTTCGATGTGAGTCGTCCTTAGAGTCTTGTTATTACTTCCCTCACTTTCGAGATGTGCAAGGTCGAAGCTGTAGGCTCACGATCCAACCTTCGATTTCTCTTTCTTTTCTTTTCTAGGACCAATGTCACGTTCTCTCGCTCTTTGCCTTCACAACTGCTGCCAAGTACGCTTACAGAGGTGTGGCAAGCTTCGTCAAGCATGTCACTTCGGCTGAGACCAAGACGGTCACTCATCCATTCCCCGAGTCTGCTGAGCAAGGAATCGGTTACATTCATCAAAACAGCTCTGGATCCAGTCTGAGCTCCGCAGCTTTGGCTTCTAGCAACTCTCGATTCTCTACCACTTCTCCAAGCGTAACCAATCCCAACTCTTCCAGCATCAACGTCGACAACGGCCTTCTCACTGCTGCCCAACTCTGGAGACGCATCTCAATCTACCAGGACTGGTCTATCGAAGCTTCAAACCCAAGTCCAAACTCAGAACGGGAATGCCCAATACACCGACGACGTGGTCGATTCTCCTAGTCAATCGAGAAGCGGAAGTGGATTTGTAGATTCTCCTCAAACTGCAACTGCCGAAACTTCAGGATCTGGTTTCCCTTCTCTAGACAAGATTGCCCACAGAGCTAGGAAACAATCCCTCAAGGCTGAAAAGAAGAGGAAAGCAACTTCTGGAGTCGACAACCTCTATGACGGACAAGTGCCATTAATGAGACCTGATTTCAGTCATCATATGATCAGAGAGAGGGTCAACATCAACGGTCAGATCAGACCTTTGGAAGCAGAAGATCAACTTCAAGCTCTACGAATGCCAAAGGATGAGATCGGAAAGATCAAGGAAGGTCCGTGTATGAGATACATCGAAGGTCAAGAGAAGATGGACAAGAAGTTCAAAAAAGAAGCTCAGAGAGTAGAAAAGAGAAGAGCGGCTTACGAAGAGGAAGCTCAGAGGATGCTCAAGAAAGCTGCTGAATACGGTTTGTTCGATCCATCAAAGAAAGAAACGTTCAAGAAAGGAGTCGTGATTCCTGGTGGAAAGAAGGGAACCGAATCTGACGCTTGGGAAGACTACCCAAGTTATGGACCCACAGATCTAGCAGACGAAACTCCACCTCCTTCGGCTATTGCTGGTAGGAGAGACAACATCGAATCGATTCAATTGCTCAGAACTTCACTCAAAATCAAAGCTTCCGAGATTGGCGCTGGAAACAGTGCTCAATTCGATGACTTCAAAGGAGGTCCTGCTCAATCAGCCGCTGAAAAACAAGTAGAAGGTGGTGCTCCAGGAGCAAGACTAGGTCTTTCGGGTTGGAACAGTGAGTTTCGTAGATGAATGAGCAATCTTAGAACTGATTGGCTTCCAGAATGACTTTTCGCTGATCGTGACTCTCCTTTCTCTCGCTCTCTCTCTTTATTTCTCTTCCTTTTCCTCTCAGATGCCATGTCGTACCTCTATCGTCGTAGCTCTTCCAAAGCATCCAGTTCAGCTCACTCAATCAAAACTCATGGTCACCAACGTCGAAAGCAGAAAGGTAGTGGTCGAGTTCAAGATGGTCCTTCACAACTACAAGAAGAGATTGTAGATGAAGAACCAGAAGCCGAAGAAAGTGGAGAACACGATGTCGAAGTCGAAAGTGATGGAGAAGGAAACATCGAAGAAGAAGCAGAGAGAAAGGCTAAGGCTCAAACTCAACAAACCTAATGATTTATCAAACTTTTCACTTTGACTCGAACTATAATGCTTTAAAATACCCAGTGCTTGCCCTCATTGTAGATTCCTTTGCTCATCAGTTTTGTAAATGACCCTTTGATTGTGTCTATACCTCGAAATACTACTACCTTATCGCTACAGCCTTTTGAGCAGAGAAATCTTCGAAGAAACTTGGCTTTGTGTTCATCGAAACCACAGCGAAGATAGATTCTATTGATTCATGAAGAGTAGACCAAAGAAAGAAAAGACACAAAGAAGAAGCCCAAAAGAAGAAGAGAAAAGAAATTCGAGACAAGAAGATCGTAGAAGGGAATCAAGGAAAATGAAATGGAAGTTGTCCTCGCCAAAGTCTATTCCCTCTTTTTCGTTCCGAATCATTGTAGGAAAAGAGACCCAAGTCATAGATGAGATTGTAGATACAGATTAAGATTTTTTGTTTTATTGATTCTTCGTTCGTTGAGATGATTGTTCGATTAAGCTGGGAAAAGATTGAGTCAAGAAAAGTTGGGACAAAAGAAATTGAATGAAGAAACTTGCGGTATAAGATGAAAGATTGAGAAGCCTGAAAAGAAAGAAAGAAAGAAAATGGATAAGAAGAGTTGAAGACGATCCCAGCTGATTTGTGAAGAGAAGAGTAGACCTGGAAGAGATGGATTTCGTAACGGTTGGATTTGGATTTCGTTCGTTCGTTGGATTTGAGTAGAGGAGTCGAGATCCATGCTGGTCTATTGATCTGTCTTGAAAGCTCATTTGTTGCCTTCGCCAGCATTCACGGCAGCAGTGATTTCATCGCCAAGTAGAGTAGCGACTGTGAAGGCGAGAACGAGAAGAGTTTGACCAATGACATCGACTAGAGATGAGACGTATGGTAGACAGTAGACATCTGTGAAAGAAGGAGAAGAAGAGAGAGAATGAGATACAGCCTTGGAAGAGAGAGAGAAGGAACAATCGGCAGATGTGAAAAAAAAAGAGAGCTCACCTGGATCATAATCTCTCGACCAAAGGAATTGACAAATGCAATGCGACAAGAAAAGCGCGATGCAACCCTGAAGTAAGAATCGAGTAGAGGACAAAAAAGGATCGAATTAGTAAAGGATGAAGGTTAGACTTGATCAAAGAAAGGACGACAAGCGATACTCACGGCCAAAGTGCTGATCAACATGAAGCAGATAGCGAAAGGCCAACCAAAGCTCATTTGACCACTAGACCAAACCAAAGTCAAAAAGATGGCATTGATAGAGACCAATATACTCAAAAGAGTAATAGGAACCAACCAACCTTCCACCAGAGGACCAATCCCAAATCGATTCAAAAAGCTCAAGAAAGAAAATCTAGTCTTTTGATTCCTTCTCAATCTTGGATTCCGGGTTCCACTTGATTCGTCACCAGATTTGGTCTCCTCTCCACCATGTAGAACTGTGGAAATCCTACTTGCAAAGATAGCAGCCACAGCACCCGGTAAACCAGTGACTACAGGAGCCAAGAGAGCGAAACCTTGATATTTCTGAACGAAAGCGTCTAGTACTAAACCTGCTCCTGAAGAAATGAACATTGCTATCAATAATGGAACCCAACCTGAAGATAATAATTCTCTAACGTATGCGTTTCTATAAGTTATGACGAAACAACTTGTGCAAGCCAAAATTAAAAAGATCAGAATCATGGTGGCTAAGAAAGTTCCTTCGAATTTGATCATGATGGAACCTAAAAGACCTAAAAGAGTCAAAGTCAATAAATCTCCTAATGAGGCAGCCAGTGGAGAGGCTATGTTGTCTGGATTACCTCCTAATCTTCTAGTGACGACCACTAAGGAACACATGAAAGTTCCCAAGATTGCTGAAGATAAACTAGCACTTAGCATACCAGTTGCCAAGACTAAAACGAACTCGAAGTATCCATTCTTCAATCTCAAAGATGGATCCGCTGGTTCGTGATGGTGGTGAATGACTCTTCTAGGTTGAAGAGAAGTTGAAGATGTCGTACCTCCTATCGAAGGCTGATTTGAACGTCTTGAGAATCTTGACTTGATCATTGAAACAGTACTTCGGAGTAGAACATCGACCGCTCGACTTTTCGAATCGGATCCTTGACTTGCATTGCCGTTCTTTGCTGGAGCTTCGTTTTCTGGAATAACAACCCCTAAGATGAAAGCTAGAAGACCTGCAAATGAGGATACGATGAGAGCTTGAACTTGGAGTAGAGCCATGTTTCCCTTGATCAATGTTTGACGAGTACGACGGATGTCTAGCTCTCCGATGTTGGCCTGTTGAGAAAGGGGGAGGAGGAGAGGCGAATCGAGGTTTAGAGGATCTTTCGACAGATTGCAGCGAAGGAAAGAGTTTATGCCAGTTCATCTTCCTCATATGAGTCTGTGAACTCATCAAGGAGTGTGAGTCAACTCACAGAAGTCGACATTCTCAGACTGAGATTCATTTCGAGATTCCCTTTCAAGTTGAGAAGAATGGGAGTCAGAATGAAGAGCTTGTCACACTTGACAAAGACTGGCCACCTCTGTTTGATTGAGTAGATCATAATTGGAAGGTCAGATGAAGAGTTCATGTTGTCAGAATACGAGAGAACACAGATCGATCCATTGCTTTTCGGGACTTGACTGAAGACTCACTGCTAGATGAACCAGAAGCTCTCCAGAGAACATCAGACTAAACACTGAAAGAACTAAGGTAGGAATAGCCTAATAAGATCAAAAGAAGAGTGAAGCATGGGCAAGGTCGTGAAGAAGAATAGAGAGATGTGGGATCAGATCGACTGAGGACAGAGGCATGGGAGAGAGATGATAGCCTTTCCTTCTGCTCGCTCTCTCATCTTTTGCCATTACAGTCCATTATATGGTCATTGAATTCCATGCTCAGCTCTGTCATACCGACTGGCTACCATCTTGGCTGTTGAAAGGACTCAACCCATCACCAGGTGAAGATCCTCGACTTGGGACTCACCTCTCTAGAAATTGCCCACATCTGACCAGCTATGCCCTTTTTGAAGATGATTCCGGATACTTCATTCCTATCATAGAAGCCTCTCGGAGAATGAGGACCGTCTTGATCCTCTTCTGGATCTCCTCCATCAGTATCGTAGTTACGAAGAGAGTTAGCTTTCCCAACATCTATTCTCTTTCCTATCTGTTGCTCTTCATCTTCCTCTGCGTAACCTTTGATATCTCCAACTCTCTTTGGATTAGTTCTAGATTTGCTGGAGTAGTTCCTGTCTCTTCTCTGTCTGCGATCCTCTTCATCCGAGAGCCTGTTCAAGAGTCCAGCTTCTTCTTGCTGTGAATCGTAGTCGTCCTCGGCGTCTTCGTCTTGGCTTGAATCTGAATCGTGTTGGATGTCTGAGCTGTTTAGTATGTTGTGGTGATGAGAGTAATCTCTGGAAGGGAGCGAGTGTAGAGAGTGAACCGAAGTTCTTGAATTGTCCGTGTTGGTTCGGATGAGTTGAGGAGGATTCAAGGTTGAAGATGATGAAGATCCTTGCTCATGATTCGGTGGTGGCATTGACTATTCAAAAGTGGCAAAGATGTCGATGGGGTTGCAAGTCGCAGCTTGATGGTGATGGTTCAGGATCAAGGTGAGTCGTGTGAGGGCTTCGAAAAGGAGAGATAACGCAGCTTGGTTCTGAGACTGAACTCCTTCTTTTCTCCGGCAGTCACAAAATGAAGTGCGAAATTGGGAATCTATGTATTGCTCATGTCTGAATGTATGTATTTATTTGCCTTGGAAATGGTCATCTATGATATTGAGTGTCTACAGAAATGTTGGAAAAGTGTTTGATGAATCATGGTGACGGTCCCTTCCCAGCTTTCCCCCTTTTCCCTCGAGTTTCTCCCTCATTCCCCTCATTTATGTTCAGAAAGAGATCTAGAAGAAGTCTCCTTCTTCAAAGTCATGTCCGAACGAAGTCTTTGAACTTTCTTGCTCGAAGAAAGGATACTAGACCAACTCAAACTCGACTGTTGTTGATTGTTGTTGTGAGAAGTTTCAGCCTCCAAAATCCCACCTCTGTTTTCGAATCTAGGATCCAAAGTATAGTCTCTCATATTCTGGTTCTGACCTTGGTCAAAGGAAGGACGTTTGGATTTTCCAGGTAAAGATCTCGATCTACGTCTAGTGAAAGTCTTGAAAGAAGCCATTGCCAAATCATCTTCTGCTTGAGTAGAATCTGGAATCCCAGACCAAGAAGGTTTTGGAGTGATGTTCTTCGATTCATAGTTATTAGATCCTCTGACGAAAGAACGAGCTTTATCCATCGAGTTCCTAAGTCTTGCAGAAGCTTTTCTTTGAATGGATTTCGATGGAGAAGATTGATCCAGATGACCTTCTCTAGAATCCGAGAAACCTAAACCGACTAAATCTCTTCCAGTTTTCCCCTTTTGATTTCCTGAAGAGCCGAAAGGAGAAGATCTGAGATCGTCAGAGTAGCCGCTGGCAACTGCGAACAGATTCCCTGGTAGAGAACCTCTGGATGAACCTCGATCTCCAGGACTAGAGCCACAAGAAGAGTTGTTACGACTCGTGACTCTTGACAGTGGTGACATTAGATGAGAGGAAGTGGCCGAGGAAGGAGCTGAAGGGGTCGAATTGAGAGCTGGTACCACTAGTTCCAGCATTTGCTCGAGATATTTGAGCTCTGTCGACGGTTGGAAAGTGAACAATCGGAAAAGAACGAAATCAGCCAAAGCCTTCTCGAAGCATCATTTGAACTGAACAAAACAAAATCACACTCACCGAAAGAACTGATGACTCTACGAGAGTTCGGGGTCAAGACGACGAGAGTGTAAACAATCTTCTCGTTGTCGATTGATCCAGTAGATTGACGAGACACCAAAGCTCCGCCAAGGAACGAGAACGGATGAGTCCACCAAGGTAGAATATCCTTTTCTTTGAGAAGATGATTGACCTTGACGTCTTGAAAGACAGAAGCACCGGCGTTGTGAGAAGCTAAATCCAGCTTCAAAAAATCCACTCTGCCCTGTAAACCAAAGTGAGAGATCAGTTGGAAAGTAGCAGTAGGTGAAGAAGAATCCCTTTCTGCTAGATAAGCGACTGGTAAATCTAGAGCACCGGCCACTGTCTTTACGGCTAGATCACAGATTGGTTGAGTGACTCGTCTTTGAGATTGAGAAGCGATGGAACTGTTGATGATGGAAGAGCCGTAGACTGAAGAGTCCTCAGCTTCAATGTCATCTGAACATTCTTCTATCTCTGATTCTTCTGTAGCTGCTACTCTCGTCGGCTAGACTACTTGAGAACTTTGGAATGCTGCTGACACTAGAAGCGCTGTTCGAGTTGGAGTTGAAAGAGCGCCTCGTTGTAAAACGAGCTGAATCAGATCCGATCGAAGACGTAGACGAGGATGCGAATCTGTTCAGAGCACGACTGAAGACAGAGAGACCTAGACAATAAGAGGAAGTAGAAAAGAACTTGAGTTAGGAGAAGTAACGACAGCAGATCATAAGACCCAAAACATTCTCAAAACGCGACTCACTGTTCTGTAGCTTTGCTTCTCTCAATTTGTACTCATTCTCGACTACCGATGCCAATTCCTTACTCAACTCCTGAGCCATCGATTTGAGGAATCTTTGCTCTCCAGACTTCCAGTCAGATCTTGGTTGAGAATCATAGACAGAGAGGACACCGATCGGGTAGCCATTCTCTGAAAGAACTGGGAACCCAGCGAAGAAGATGGTGCGAAGATGAGGTTGAAGATGATTCCAACAGAGTGGTCCGTCTGCAAATCTTGGATCGCTAGATGCATCGAGTACGACCATTCCAACATTACGATTTAGAATCAGATGAGACTATAAAAGGTAAAGAAAGACGAACGATCATTAGTCAAGCAAGACTTACTGAGAACAAGATCCAAAAACAGCGCATACATTCTCGCAACTCACCTCAAAGCTACCCAGACGCTCGGTTCTAGAGCCCAAACCTCCATCGCTACTACGTGCGACAATAACGAGCTCCTCGTCATCGATCAGCACGAAGCGAGCTCCTGGCACTTGCATCTTGAAAGTGAGTTGATCCACCATCTTTTGAGCCACACTCTCTAGACCTTCGACTTGAGCTTGATCAGCCTCTTTCTCCAAGTACTCGTCTGCCAGAGAGCGAGTAATGAGAGGTGATTCGACCATTATGGAGGAAGAACGTTTGTCTTGAGAAGAGGCCTGACTGAGCTTTTCTGGTTGATAAGGCAAAGTCGCAGCTTGTCTCTCTTTTCTCGAAGAGAGGTCTAGGAGCAACCATTCCTTTCTTGACGACCAGAGTGCTTGAATTCAAGCTTTGCATAGAGGGTCTACCAGAAGAGAGAGATGGAATCCTTGGCTCGATCGATTCCTTCCTTGAGACGGGTTCGTCGTCTTCAGATTCGTCAGAGCTTTCCCTGTCACTTGTGACGACTTCCCAGACTTCCGGTCCTCCTTCTCTATCACTAGAAGAAGAGTGGTCCTTTCTTTCACCAGAGCTTCTTCTGAATAGCTCAACTTCATCATCACTCCCACATCCTGACAATTGAAGAGCGTTCGTAGGAGTGCGAAGTGGTGATGCTGATGGAGATGAATCGCTAGTCAAGAGACGACGAGGAGAGCGATCGAAGACTGGACTGAAGAGTGGTAGAGAAAGAGATTGACCGACGTCCCCCATCTGCAGTACTTGGACGTTGAATCTTGGGACCAGAGCCTGGAGATTGGAATGAGCGAAACTTCTCTTCCGATGAAGAAGATTCCATCGTCTTTGGACGATGAAGTGCGACGAACTTGGTACGTTGAGGAGTACTCGGGAAAGCGATGCCACCGAATAAACCTGAATCTTCTTTATCCTTGATCCTAGTGAAGATTCCAGAAGCTCTAGCCGCAGGATCTTGAAAAGGGGAGTGAAGGTGGATCTGAAAGGTCAATGGCTCCTAGACGATAGAGATTGACGAAAGCTGCCCAAGTTTGAGGAAGTTCTCTCGGGTTAGACTTTGAGTTGAGTGGATAGCTAGAAGAAGATGAGACTGGAATGGATCCGAACATCCTATCATAGGTCTCTCTATGAAGCTGTCTAAGATTCGAGTTGATAGCATCTTCTTCAATGGCTCGCTGCTGAGCAGAGGTCAGAGGTCTTGAAGTTGGAGGTGAATGACGAGCAGATTTGACTATTGAAAGGTTCGAAGTGTCTTCACCACTACCACTAGAATCTCTTCTCCTAGATAACTTTGAGAGCCAATTCTTCTTCTTGGAAGAAGGTGGAGTGAGTTCTGGAGTTTGAGGAGTGGTGGACTGAGAAGAGGTCTTGCCAAACAACTTCTTCTTCTTTTGATGGGCTTCTGGAGTTGGTAATGGAGGCAATGGTCTGACTGAATCGATTTGATTTGGTGGAGTGATGAAGGGATCCAATGAAGAAGAAGGAGGAGGGGTCATGGGAGAATTGCTTGCCTGTCTTTGACGAATGATGAAACGAAGTGGAACATCTGGTAGAGAGTTGAGATCCACTGCTTCCGGCAATACCCTCGTAAGGTTCGAAGTAGGCATCTTGGAGAAGTAGAAAAGAGGATAGTAGAGAAGGTAAAGAGAAGGAAGAAGGTAGACTTCTTGAAATCTAAGTTTCTTCCCTCTCTCTCTATTTTAAGCTTCGACCAGGAACCGCAAGACGGATCCTCAGAAAGCGAGCGTGGGAAAACAGGGAAAATGAAATCGGGTCACTGATTCAGCAAGCAGCAAGTGGCGGTGACTTAGGGAAAGCGAACCCCGACAAACTCAGAAGAAAAAGGGATGGCCGGAGCTAAGAGGTCCAAAGTCATGAAGGAGAGGCTTGTTTGTTGTATTCGAGGTCGTATTTGGTCTTTGAAAAAGATTACAGAATTGTGAATGTTATGTTCTTGATTCGTGTTTGTTGTATGAGAGTCTATTTGCTTTGTGAGATGTGTGTGAGTTCGGAAGAAATGGATAGGAGAGAACAAGAGGCAGAATACAGGATGTGTTTCGTAATGAGGGACGGAGAATGTATCTAATCAAACTTTTTGAAGTATCGAAAGAAAGAGATTTACAGAACAGGGGCTTGAGGACCAGCAGCTTGTCCTTCTTTGACCACGGCTGGTGCGCGACCTGTTGAGAGAGAAGATAAGGAGTAAGACGAGACAGTCAGTATACAAATCAAATTCTTGTAGAACACCAAACTAAGGACATGCTCATTGATACTCACAAGCATGGACAAGAATTGTTGGACTTTTGAAGCCATTCAAAGACACAATCTTGGTGGAAGGCGTGTTTGCAGCTCAAGCTACGACACTTGTCATCGTCCTGCGAGACAGATAGAAACAACAGCAAAGTCAGTTCTAACAATTCAAAGGCAAAACTTCATTCAGGAAAACAGTGACTTACCTTCCATTCGTCCCAACAGATCAAGCACTTCTCAGCAGTGCTCTCATGAATCTCTCCACTCAACGCAGCTTGAGGGATGTCTTTCCCTTCGTAGAACTTGAAATTGGCAGCTTTGAGTTCGGCTTCAGATGCAGTTGGTGGTTTAGGTGCACCCTACGATGTGAGAAAAGAAAAGAATGAGCAAAGAGAGGAGAATCGAGTCAGAAACCATGAGATACGACATTTTCTGGAGGCGAAACTCACCATAGCAGTAGCCATACCCATAGCGTTAAAAATCGACAAGATTTCAATGAGAGCCAGAACATCTCTACTAGCAATATTAGCAGGAGAAGTCAAAAGTGGATGACTTTCCGAATAACTTCCTCCACAGATGAACAGTAAGAATCTTGAAGAAGGTAGTTCGGCTCCATTTCCATTTGCAACCACTAGTATTACCTCCTCCGTTTCCGTTGTTGTTGACACGTCTTCTCTCTCCTTCAGTAATCGCTACTCCATCTTGATTGATTCTAGAAGTTCTAGTAGTTCTAAATGATTCTTCCCCGTCTTCGTCTTCATCCTCATCATTATCATTATCACTTTGAGGTTGTGCAGAAGGATCATTTCCAGCAGTTGCTGCAGCAGAATTGCCACCAAATAGACCACCAAGTAAAACCATCAGTAGACATTGAACGAACACCGACTATCAAAGCTGGTATCAAAGGAGGACTAGAATTGGAATCATTACCTCTTGGTTGAGGTTCAAATCTGAATAGACGATAGAAGGATAATCTACCACTTGACAAATCTCCTTCTCTACGTAATCTAGTGACTTCATCGTTAGCTGAATCATCATCATCATCTTCTCCTTCTTCTCCATTTGGACTTAGTAGCTCTAACTGCAACTCCTAAATCTTGAACCAAATCGTACATAAAGTTTTGAAAACTACCTTCTGATCCACCACGTTCCATCATTCCATTTCTTGCTGCATTCAAAGTCTCATTGATGGATTCCAATTGAGTTTGAGGAGTTGAATTGGCATTACGATTATTGTTTTGTAGAATTGGAATTGTTGCCTTTGGTTCATACGTCTACCAAATCCACCGCGTAAAGTATCTTGTAAGATTCGTCCCATGTTGGTAGCTTGAGCAGCTTGAGCGGATTGTTGATCGATTGGATTCGATTCTTGAGATGAAGCATGAAGAAGATGATTCATACATTCCATCAGCATTTCCTTGATAACTCTGAGTACGAGAAGAAGACCATCTATTTCCGAATGGAGAATTGGAGGTTGGTGAACTATGTTGACCGTTATTAGAGGTAGAAGGTGGAGTGGTAGGAGCAGGATTTGAAGAGGATCCAGAAAGACGATTACGTAGGGTTCCTCTGACTTGATTGGCGATAGCAAGCAGTGTCGTTTGAAGTTGGAATGACGGATCCATCCTCATTTGCACGAGTACGACTGTTTGAAGCAATTGGACGACCAGATCCACCGCTTTGTAAATGCTCAGTGACTGCATTACGAACTTCACTTGCTGGATCTCTTGAACGACCCACGACGAGAAGTTGAGGAAGCTGCTGCTGCTTGAGAAGCACGTTCAGAGATTGCAGCTTGTTGATCATTGGTGACCAAGGATAAAGCAGTAGCTGCAGAAGCTACAGATAGGAGACGTTGAAGCATAGAAGCTTGATCTTCGATGGTTGCAGCTTGAGGCATTCCTCCTCCTCCTCCTTCTTGTTGTTCAGCCTCAGGTTCGGGACGGGGTGGTACAGGAGAAGATGAAGATGCAGTTGCTTCTGGTGCTCCTTCACGTTGAGAGCGACGGTTGTATCTGGCAGATCTGGAAGAGGTGTTTGGAGCAGAGGCTTCTTCTTCGTCTCGATCTTGTGAATCTCCTTCTTCTTCATCATCATCTCCATTATCGGAACGATTACGAGGAGTCGAAGGAAGGGTACGAGCTAGAAGAGCTCCCTGAACAATGATACTGGTACCACTCCGCTCTGAAAGATCAAACAGGAAGCAAGAAGAGAGAGATGTAAGAGTCCTGTTCACGATTTTTGTAAAGTTACTAGTGTCCCCTAATCCGAAACATTCAATCATTTTCCTACCCCTCAAAAAACATCTCCAAGCTCCAAACAACTCACTCTTGGGTTAGCTCCAGCTCCAGCTCCAGCTCCGGCTGCATTACTTCCATTCCCATTCGAACCTCCAGCTCCAACTCTAGTTCCATTACCACCTGCATTCCCACCTCCAGATCCAGGAGTAGTACCTGTAGCAGCAGCTCCAGTAGCGGTTCTAGCAGCTGCACCTCCCAATCCAGTCAAACTAGTAGGACCCATGATATCAGAGAGTAAAGCTTGCAAAGGACCTGGAGCTTCACCAGGATTGCCACCCAAATTGATCATTGGAAGACCCAAAGCCAAAGCACCCAAAGCTCCAAGAGCAGCTGGAAGTACAGAAGGGATACCATTTGAGGAAGTGGAGGAGGAGGAAGATGGTTGATTGCCAGCAGTAGTAGAAGTATTTTCCGCTTGAAGATGATGAAGATGAAGAAGAAGTTCTACCACTCAATCTCGCCAATGCTGCACTTAGAGCGCTACTTGCACTTCTAGGAGTGGAATTGGATCCTGCTGAAGTAGTCGATCTAGATTGCTCAGCTGATGATGATGAAGAAGTAGAGGTAGAAGTAGTAGCTTGAGGTTGATTGGATGAATCACTTGGTGCTCCTTGTTGAACTTCTTTTGCCTTTCCCCTTTCCTTTCCCTTTACCCTTATCCTTTCATTGATGATCTAATCTTTGGTTTTGAATCCAACTGCATTTCATCATCATCCGATTGATCTTCTCCTCTACTTCCATGATCCCTTTGTACCATTTCCTCATCTTCTACCTCCTCTACCGTTGGTTGCTTACTAGCATTTCTGTTTCCTCCTGCACCTTTTTTGAAAATGTTTTTGCCTTTACCCTTTTAATTCGCGTAACTTTTGAGAAGTTGAAGAAGTAGATTTGCCATTCTTTGTGGCGGTGGTGGATGATTGAGTGGAGGATGATGAAGAGGAGTTATTGATATTGCGATTACGAGTTGAACGACGTAAGTTGTTGGTTGGTGTTGAATCTGATTCTTGCTTTACGTTTATCGAAGTGCCAACATTCGATTTACGCTTTCTAGATGCAGGAGGGATTGAAGGAGCAGCTGATGATGCCATGCTGTTGTTGTTGGTGAGCAGTTCATCTTGTCCTGATTCCAAAGATGGAGATCTGTTTCTCTTTGAATTGGAATTGAGATTAGAAGTTGGAGATGATTCTTGATTAGCTGCTGCTGCCCATTCTTGTTGAGATTGAGATTGGGATGCTGATGATGGACTGGAAGGCGTTTGTCCCATCTTGACAAATGCTCAGCTCAAGATGGAGAAGTGTGAGATGGATGGAAGAAATGTAGATAGACTGAGTCAGATGGGTGAATGAGGAAAAGATTGGATCGATGTTGATGGTTGAACGTTGATAAACGAGATTGCAAAGTCCAGCAAGTTCGATTCAGATTAGAGGAGCATCCAACAGTCGTAGCATCGACCCCCCTCTTCTCCTCATTTCCCTTCATTTTTTTCAACAAACACCACCTTTATCCTATCTTTTGTCGGGCATAGATACAAGGAATTCGATTCGTCACATTGCACCACCGACATCGCTCCATTTTTCCCCTCGGCCAGGTCTGATCGTGTGATCTGTCGTGGCCTTTGTTCAGTTTGGCCATCTCATTTACCAATCTTCATCAGGATAGATAGCATGGAACGACATTGATGATTGCGAGAAGAAGCCTAAAGTAGTACATTGAGAATGGAAACAGACACGGGAAAGCAGACAACGAATGGCGATTCGGGATGGAAGAAGAAGTGTCTTCTCTCCTCTCTACTACTCTTTTTGAGGGTTTGGGAAGCTACCTCCTTCAGAGCGTGTACTTCTCCTTTCCGAGAACTCTGATGGTCGGATGATGAGAGAGTGCAGTCTGTCAAAGATCGAGAGAGATGAGACGAACGGAGGTCAGAAAAGCGAGAAGCATTGAGAACGAGAACTGAACAGAGCATGGTCAACCAGCTAGACTGAAAAGTCCTCTCAATCTACTTGTACTCACGACTTTATTACAACCAAAGACCATGATGGATTTCAAAGTAGGAATCTTGAAGAGTTCCATCAATAAATCGTCATCAACATCTCTAACGAAACCTAGATCCAATTCCTCAAGTCGGGTACAAGAGACGATCTCTTTCAAAGAATCTTTAGTCAACCAAGTACAACTATTTCAAATTCAATTGAATCAAACTCTTATTTGAATGGTTCAACAAATTCTTCAAAGCTTGATCATTAAGACCTTTTAAATCGAAAACATTTTCTTCAGTTTCAGAAGGTTCATTACCATAATTTCTTTTCAAATTGACCTTTCTAAAATCCATAACCTCCTCCAACGGCTTTGGATACACCATCCTCATCTTCGGATTCATAACCTTCTAAATTCCAATCTTGGAATAAATCTTCATAACTTTCCACTTGAACTCTAACTAATTCTACCAAGTTTAATTCTCTCAGTCTCTTGCAATTCTTCTTGATACCTTCATAAATCGTCAAACCAGTCAAATCTGCATTCTTACTCAAATTCAAATGAATCAAATTCTTTCCAACTGATGTTAATAGTTTCGATGACTTCTTCATCTTTTAAACTTTCAGGTGGGATTCCAGGAGCTGAAACTCCAGGATCTGAAACGTCCAAATAAGTCAGTTCTGTATAACATGCCAAAGGTTCCAATGATTCGGCATTCAATTTCCCAATTTGTGCTAAACCTAATTCTGTAATGTTTGGACAATTGGAAACCATGGTTTGAACACATCCAAAATCAAATCGAGGAGATTCTCTGATTTTGAAACTTTTCAATCTGGTTCCTGTCTTGATGAAGAAATTCTTCCAGGATTCTACTCGAACTAGATAAGGTCCATAGAGTTCAATGGATTCTAAATACTTGAATTTAGAAGCCCAAACATCGATTGCATCGTTGTCTAGTTGTCCACAAGAGTTGAAGATTCATCGACTTTACGTTTGGTGCAAAGGTTGGAATGGTTTGATAAGCTTCAGAGGTGAGCTCTTTGATGGAGGTAACAGGGAATGATGAAAAAGCAGAGAAACATTAGAGATTGAGATTTGGGTGAAGAGATAGAAGCAACGATCAGCTAGCTCAGTCAAGACTCACTGCTGCAATCGTACAAGTTGAGTTGAGTAATGCTCTTGTCGAGAAAGAGTTGCAAGACACGAGAGTCTAAACGACGATTTTTTGCATACACTCTGCAAGAGAGAAACGGTGAAAGCAGGTAAAAGATGGGAATCAGAGTCAACGAATAGAAATCCAAAAGACTTCAACCCTCATCTCCTTCGAATACTCAGCACTCACCTTACTGAGTTCATCCTTCTGTCTCATACCGAAACTTCCAAGTGAGTCTACATCGCCAATGTTGTTACTTATGATCTGAAATTGTGTGAAAAGATGATAGAATGGAGGCATATATCCAAAGTTCAGTAAAAGGTCTTTGGAGAAGGTTTAGCAAGTCGTAGATGATTCCCTCTCTTCCAAACTACTCCAACACTCACATTGATACACATTGTTTGAAGAGATGGTTTCTGATTCTCCCAAGCTAGAAGACCTGCAGTCTTGCGACGAGGAGCAGCTCTCTTCTTTGGAGCGGGTTTGGCAGTGAGAGCACTTAGAGGAGCATCTGGAACTGGACCTGAACTGCGAGTGGCTTTGGAAGCAGTGGCTCCTGCTAAAGATGGATGAGGACCACACTTGTGACACAGAGGACCGGCACCAATAGCGCGACTGAGAGAGAGAGAGAGAGAGAGAGAGAGAGAGAGAGAGAGAGAGAGAGAGAGATGGATTCAAAGAAAGATATAGAGTCAGATAGGAAGAAAGAGAATGGCTTTCCTAGTCTGATGCCAAGCAAGGGACGAATAGGTCAATCAAAGTCTTCCGAAAGTAACACTCTAGAATAAAGATGAACAATAATGATCCCTAGCTCGATTCTTATGAGGTAAAGGAAGAGATGGCAAGGTCGCCACCGACTCTGACCTTCTGATAGAACAAATTCTCATCCTCCCTTCTAGATCAAATTTCGATTCAACAAATTGAATCTGCAATGACTTCGAGTCCCCACATTGCTATCGTAGCTTCGATTGCCAGCCAGCCTAAGCCCTCATCTGTCTGATCTAATCAACTCACGTATAAGCAGTGACAGAGAATCTCTTTCTACAATCTGCGCAATAAGCCAAAGAACCAATAGGTACCCGTATTAGAGACGTAAATTCTCTGTTGAACTGGAACGTCCTTCATGACCACATCTCCAGCTGGAGGTTCATAATCGGCTTCACCATCCAAATCCATCTTTGAAGTATCACCATCTTCATCCTCCTCTTCATCACTCTCGTCGTAATTCTGAGAAACGTTTGGTCTTTGGACGTGGACGAACTGGTTTTGCAGCTTCTGGTTTCGAAGGTTTTGAAGTTGAAGCAGAGGCAGAAGTGGAAGAGAAGGAAGGAGCAGTACTTGTACTTGGACCAGCCATAACTTCATCTTGATTTTGAACTGGTGCTGCAGCCTCTCCTTCTGCATTTTCAGGTTGACGACGACGGGAATCTGTTTGCATTCTCTACTCTGATGTTTTTGTTCCTGAAAGGAGAGGAGCAAGCAAGGGAATAGAGAAGAGAGATAGAAGGTGAGCTTTTGTAAGGAATGAGTTCAGAAAATGCAGATCGTTGATGCTCACTCTCAAGAATTCAGTCAAAGCAGAGGTTGGACCAGTGACTCTGCTATTTCCTCTTCTATTCGACATTGTTGAATTGAGGTTGAGATTGTTTTGAGTCGTGTGGCTGAGAAGAAAGTTGAGATTGTCTCACCAGAGCTCTAACTTGAATTCTTCAACCGTTGATGCTAAAAGAGCTCTAAAACTTCAGAGTTTCTCCCTTCTTTGCGCTTCTTGTCTCTGAATCCCCTTTTTTATTGGGCGCTCTTTCGAATAAAGTGTAGACAGGGCGAGGCAAGGGACAGATGCGGCTGAAATGCAATGCCATCCCTTGTTGCTTTCTCATCTCCCACGTCGCTTGCAGCTTCTCCGAAAATGAAATCTGGATGTCGATATTTAAAGAAGACGAAATCCCCTCTTTTCTTCTTGACGACCCCAAACTTTCAATCTTTCCTTCATCTCTGCTCTTCCTTTCTTTTCTCTTTTCCCTTTCTTTCACCTTTCTTCTCTTCAATTCAAGAAACAGAGAGCACAGCATTACATTCTCACTTCAACCCCCTTCTTTCTACCTTCTTGCAATCTTATCAACCGTTTAGGCCCTTGCATCCAACAACCTCACTATACCCTCCCTCATTCCATTAACGAAACCTCTTTACATCTCCAAGTAACCTTCGAATTCCATCAAGACCAACCATGACTGCCACGCCATCGAAACAAGCTTCGAAGCAAGAGGCTTCATCCCCTCTTCGTTCTTACAGCTCAGTCGCAGCATCATCTCGTCCTATCACCACAAATACCAACAACAATCCAGATTCTACTTCTACCTCCAAATCACAAGTCAAAGAAGAATCTACGAAGTCAAATGAGACTCCAGTGACAAGAGAAAGCCATCAAGATCCAACATTCCCAAACCGATTTCAACCTCCGCTGCCAACTCTAGATCCAAGACTTCACTGAGTCCCTTCCACTGCTTCTTCAAACAAGGAATCTCCGGTCACTCCTATCAATGCTGCACCATCTCAATCTCTAGATCCATCTCTAGTCACTGCTTTTGTAGAGCCAACTTCAGACGCTCTTCACGCAGCCAGAGCTAGGAAACCGAGTGTCTCTAGTAAAGATGCCTCTCGTTTACCTTATAGAGGTTCAAATGTCTCTGGAAGAAAGCAATCGGAATCAAGTAGAGACGAGATCAGAGTAAGAGAAACAGTGGAGAATGGAGATCGAGAATCAGACAACAAACTGGAATGGACTTTGCTGCCAATCTCTCCAACGCACAACTGCATCTGGAACTGGTATCTTGGATAGAGGATCTCAAGGTGATCAAAGTGATCTCAAAGGTAAGTAGCAATCACTAGAGTCTGATCTTTTCGCACTCGAGAAGAGAGGAAAGCTTTCCATCGCCTCATGCGGGTTACTTTTGCCGAATCTGAGAGAACGGTGCTGACGAATTAC
>JASXTE010000734.1:0-26610 GCA_030280995.1 Hemileia vastatrix | reverse complement strand
ATCTCTCTTCCACTGAGGAGAGAACTGATCTGACATCGTTGATGAAGGCAACCGATTACAAATTCTTCGTATTGGTCTGCGCCATCTCTCTAGCGACTAAAGGCAAGCTTGGTAAGATCTATTTCAACGTGGATCGCGGACTGGTTGGAGGTTTCGATCAAGCAGGTAACACTGACGGATTGTTGGTCCAATCAGCTCAGATCCTACTGAGCTGTCCGCCAGATAATCAACTCAGAGAGATTCGATTCTGTGTACCTTTCCCAATCGAAGTAAAAGCAAGAGGAAAACTGTGTCATTTCTCTGTCGAAGATTCGTCGGATGATTGCTGTTCTCACTACAATTCCATCAGTTGCAAGAGATTCCTTCAAGATCTTGTCAAGCTCACCAGCGGAGGGCTGATCAAGCTGAAACTCGATACGGACTCATTTCAGGACCTAGGCTTTGGATTCGGCGAAGAGAATGAACTCGAAGAACTCTATCAAGAGATTGAGAACTCTACAGACAGCTTGGAAGAGATAAACCTGGCCTTTCGCTCTTCCAATCTTCCTGACCAACTCTTCAATCTGGTCACAAGCTGTCCGAAGCTTTCTGTTCTGTCCCTTCGCTACCTTGCAGGAGCCTCTTTTTTCCCTCTAGGAACGGTCGAGAGTGCTCCATCTTTCGATCTGAAGCACTTGACATTGTCAGTTTTACACTCTTACGAAACTGAGGAAATGGATTGGCTCGCGAGTTGGGTAGGACCACGTCTGGAGTCTTTCTCTTTTTCTCTTATTGGTAGAACAGAGCTGTCTCAGCTCAAAGCAACGACTCTAGCTTCAATCCTCCAGACCAGTTCGTCTCTAAAACACCTCGAACTGGGAACAATGACTCTCATCAACTTTGTCCCTTCTACCTTCAACCAACTGCTTCCCAATCTTCAATCACTCGACCTCGATCGTCTCAGCCTTTCTGGCTACCAATTCATTTCAAGCCTCTCCATGCCCACATTGCAAGCCTTGGACTTGGGAGTTGCAGTTTCAGGCGACCGAAGCTTTGGTGGCTTGGTCGAACCTGAAGAAGGAGCTCAAGTGGGCCTCTGTTTCCTCGAGATCCTGAGAAAGTACGCTTCTTCCCTCAAGAAACTGAGAATCAATACCACTATGAGCATCTTCGAGTCCATGGAAGAGAACAAAGAGCTCATCCTTCTCTCGCAGCTGGAGCAGTTGGGCATCTGGAATGTGCCGTTCGGTCTGGAGTTCTTCAGTGGCTTCGCTTTTCCTCAGTTGAGAAAGCTCTCCATTGATAGCAATTCTGTTTCGATCGATATAATTTCCACCCTACTGGATTCTACCTCGGTCACTCTAGAGGAAATTCGAATGCGCAGAGTAAAGATCGAGTCCTCTGAGGTCAAAGTGGAAAATAGCTTGTCGCTAATAGGATTGCAAGAGCTCTATCTAGTCGATACTTCCGATCAAGTAGTAGAATTGTTCTCTAATGCTGGTTACTTACAACTGGTTAGGGTAGACATTCAAGATCTAGCAAATGAACTTCTTTCTTCAAATGTGTTTGCCATTCTCAAATCAGGCGCTTCTTCCCTCACCACTATACGCATCAGATCTGGCAAAGGAAAAGGCCCAAAGGAATCAGAGCCATTATATGTGAGAGCTATCTTTCAGGCTCTCGATCACTTGTATCTGAGTGGGAACTCTTCGTTGCTACTTCGCTCTCTTTTCTCAAGTTCTTTCCCTCGACTCTCGTACCTTTGCCTACATTCCAAAGAAGTACCCCTTTATCAGACTTCCAACTTCATCAAATCTATTTCGGCAACTCTCAAGACTCTGTTTGTGGAAATGGGAGAATTCCGAAAGGAAGAAGGAGATTTGGCTTTCAAAAGAGGAAACGAAGCACAAGTTTTCTTCCCCAATCTGTCTGACCTCATCATAGCTGACACTCCACTACGTCTGGTTTTTCTCAGAAGTCCATTCCTTAATGAGGATGAAGTACTACCTCAACTCATAAATTCAACTCAAATTTGTGCTCGTATCAAGAATGAGCTCCCACAAATTGCTCCCAAGCTAAAGGATTATGACTTTTTGGGAGACGTCGACAAGGTTGGACATTGCAGGAGACAAGCTTGAGATCAGAAATAAGACACATAAGAACGAGAGTGAAAGGAGGAGAGGGAGCAAAGAAGGAAAAGCGATCTGTAGTTAGACATTGAGATGGAAATTTGACTCGTTCTTTTGTTCAATTCCTTCTCCTTGATCTCCTCTATCTATGAACGAAGGCTCTTCTCTCTTCTTACTAATGTGAGGTCGGAGCTCATCTTGAGATCGCTCTCCTGTGCGCTGAGAATCTTTGTTCTGCTTTCAAAGATTCCTGCGAGCTGAAGCTCTTCTTGAACGACGAGTCGACGAGATGACGAAGGAAAGCTGAGTTTTCGGTGTCAAGTGAAACGATACAACTGCGTGAAAGTTTGAAGACTCAAAAGTTTCTGGAGCGATGCAAGAGAGATTCAATCAAATCTAAAGCTTCTACCTGTCGCAGACCTCTCTTCGTCGAGCCTTCATCACCTTCCAAACTTCTTCTCTCCAGTTTCTTATCCCGCTCTGACAGTCTTCTTGAGATGAGATTTTCAATCGACGATGTACCTATTGACTCGTTCTCTCGAATCAGCTCCAACTTGCTCTTTTCTGTCTGAATAAGTGATTCCGAAGAGGTCCGGATTGGTCGCCACCTCTGTGGATGATGAAAAGAGATGAAGGATCGGACAACAGTCGACGTGAGTTTCCTCTGCTTCTTTTGATGACAGCAGAATGCGCCTAGAGGACAGTATCTACCTCCAAGCTTCAACTCTCAAAGGACTCACCTGTATGGCATTTCAAACTTCGATCTCGATGAACTTGGATGGAGCTCCGTCTAGATCAACAACTTCTTCCACCGATTCTCTCAATTTCGACAAATCTGCTTCATCCTTCGAACCTGTTCTCTTTTTGAATCCGGAACGCTCAAAAGGGATTGCTAGAGCTTTGAGATTGATCATCTTGACACCTTCAATCTCCATTCCATTCTCTACGTTCACTTTTCTCTGACTTAACTAACATTGAAGATAGATTTTCAATGATTTCCGAAGCAGACAAGTCAGATATCCGCACACCACTGAGATTCAACTTCATCTCTACGAGTTCTGGACATTGTGGTGCGAGATTCAACAGATTGTCAAAATCGTCCAAGCCAACCAGACAGAGTTTCGAACATGGTGGTAGAGAAGAAAGGGTTCGAGAGTTCCGAATGATGAGAGTATAAAGAGGAGGTAACTGCATCCATGAAGGGAAGACTGATGCAGGACGATTGTGCAAAACGATGTCTAGAAATTTGAGATTTGGGAAGCTTAGAGTTGGAAGTTGTGGTTCTTCGTCCTCTTCGATGGTAATATGAAGATCTTTCAACGTCCTGGAGGGCCGTTCCAAGATTCTTCTCATCTCTGAAGAGTCATAATTTTCGCCATCTAACAATAAAGAGACCAAATTGTCCAGAAGATATAAATGAGATTCCAATAACTTCTTCGAATCTGAGATCCATAAGACTCTGAGACTTGACCTTTTGTCGTCTACCTGATCTTCACCTCTTTCCTTCAATCGTAAGCTGCTTATGTAGTACCAAGTGTAAGGTCTGGTCAATTTGCAATCTACCAGGTTTGGAAGCTTCCAAAGGCTCTCTCGGAGTGCCTTTTGTACCATCCAATTTCCCCCCTTGATCTCCAGAATTCGAAGAGAATCTTTGGACTTCTCGAGAGTTTCGACGAAAGCACCAACTTTCGCCTCCTTAGCAACGTCCATTGATACTCGTTTGAGAGTGCTATTTGACTTCCGATCAAAGAGCTCCAAAGCTTGTGAACCCCATCCGTTCTCTTTTGATGGCAGAACGAGCTCTTTCCACAAGCTCTTGTGTTCATCTATAATGTGTAACCATTTCGTTTCGACTCGCATGACTGAAACCATCTCTTCTGAGTTTAGTTTCTTGAAGATCATCAGTAAGAGGTCTGGAGAAACTTGATCCATGTTTGATGTCGAAGATCGAGTGATTTTGAAAGTGGACAGGCTGGCTTGAGTTTGACTTTGAATGGTTTTTGGGATTGGATTCTGTTGTTGATGACCAAGAGAAGAATCGAAGACGGATCGAAAAAGAATCAGTCTGGGGGTCGACTGGATGGATGGTGGAAGAAGAGAAGAAAGAGAAGAAAGGAAATGGAAAATTCAGACGAAGGGAACTCGAAAGCACCGAGGACACTCTCGCTCGCCGAGGTCAGTCACATTAGATTGCTTATTCTATGAAAATGATCATCGATTTGTTATTGTTATAGATATCGATTTCGAAAGAAGCAGTCGCCGCATCGACTTGAAGAGGATTCAAATCAAGAGAGCTTCTTCTCTTCTTCTTCCTCTTTTCTTCTTTGCAACATCTCGCCATTTTCTGCCTAAAGAAGAGAAGAGTTTTTGAGTCAAGCTTCAAATTCTATAGTCTGCGATTCGGTGTTGCAACGCCGAAGTCGATATCAAAAAGCGAAAATTTTCCACTCATGCTTCTTCTTCTTCTACCATCACCACCACTCAGTCGACCCCGGGCTGATTCTTCTTTGATTCGATTTCGATTCTTCTCCTCTTACTCAATCAATCAATTGATTCAATAAAACGTTCAACAACACTCAACATGGTCGATCCAATCGTCTCGCTTCCTTTTGAGACCATCGTCCAACTCTTCTCTCTTCTGTCAACTCCACAGATCGCTATCTCTACAGCCACCTCGAGAAGTTGGCGTCAAGCTATCCTTACAGATCCGTTCATCAACAGAATCATCGATCTCACCGCGGTTAGGCTAGATGAAGACCAAACGATCGAACTCGTCAAACGTTTGGTTTCTGTCTCGAGTCATCCTGACAAGCTCATAGGGAAGGAAATCCATATCGACCTCGACAATTTCTGTTTTAGATTTGAGGACTACATTGAGAAAACTTCTGGATATTGGGACGGCAGTTTTGATGAAGAAGAAGACTTGAAAGTCGCAACGTCAAAATACTTGGAACTCATCCATGCCATCTCTGGCGCAACTCAGGAAAAGCTCAGCAAGCTCTTCTTAGAAATAAATCATAGAGATATATCTGACTTTACTCTTCAATTTAGTGAGCTCATATGTCAGTCACTTCAACTTATAGCCAAACCGAAGGAAGGTTTTCAAACTGAAGTCAGATTTTCCATTTCTTTCCCGGTGGCGATGGAATCAGGTGGTATTGATTCAAGAAGATTCTCAATAGTCAGTGAGGTCTACGAGGGTTACGATCATGAAAATCTTGTTTACGACAGCGAGAGTTGCAAGAAGCTACTCAGAGAGGTTTACTCTTTCACAGGAGTAGGACTGAAGAAGTTGGGTCTAAACTTTAAACCCTTTCGTGACCTAGTTCCTGTTGCAGGAGCTCTTGTCATAGATCCATATTATCTGCTTTTTGAGGAAATCTTGAGATCAAGAGGAACTATCGAAGAACTCGGAATCACGTTCAACGGTGATCCTTCCATTAACCTGATTTACGATTTAGTGAACAGTCTTTCGAATCTTTCTTCCCTTACGCTGCTCAATCTCTTCGCTCGAACCGCAGTGCCCGTCTTGAGGTCTAGACCTTTATTCAAATTGAAGAAGCTCGAGATGATGATGTGGGCTACGGAGTCGGATTCTCTGGACTGGCTTGAGGATTGGGTCGGGGAGAGTTTAGAAATGCTGGAGATTCACCTTTCACGGGAACCCAGCCACAACTATCTACAAGGAAGCATTCTATCTTCAATCTTGAATCTTAGTCCATCTCTCAAGCATCTCGACTTGAGCTTCATCTCGCTTCTCGATTATCATGCTTCTCCTTCAGTTTTACCAAATCTACAGAATCTGCACCTCTGGATGAACAGCAGTTCTGTCTACGAACTCTTCGCCTGGTGCTCCATGCCAAAGCTTCGAGTTTTCAGCTCTGCCTATAGAGCCACAGATTATCGTGGAAACACACTCACGGATGGATCTCAAGCATCCAAGCATGTCCTGGGTGTTCTTACTAATTCCAGCTCAACTTTGGAGGAATTGACGGTGACGAACGAACTTCATGCAGTTCAGTCGGGAACAGGGCATGATTCAGTTAGTTTGGAGAAGGTGGAGAAATTAGAGCTCCATGGAAGTAATACAATTGCAATCAATCCTCTTAGCAGCTTTCATTTCCCTCAAGTAAAGACTTTAATTGTCACGTCAAGTTCATTCCAACCTACTTCCCTCTTCAATCTTTTGGTCTCTAGCTCAAGTCTCATCGAAAGTAATCGCTTGCATCAAATGAAGCTCGATGTGAAGGAAAAGGAAGCTGATGATCTTTCTTCTTTGAACTCGGTCAAGTTGTCGCTACCAAAGTTGACGTCTCTGGAAGTCACGGACTGGAGCGCCATCGAGTTCCTAGATCTTTTCGAGAAAGCTTCCATCGAGAACCTCACGAAACTGGTGGTCTGGAGCTCTTACTTGAATCAACCTGAAAGAGATGCTCGCACTTCAGCAATGCTGATTCCAAAGAGTCTTTTCTCGCTTCTCAAGTCCACCGCTTCTTCTCTAACTATCCTGGAACTGTCTTTTCCTTTTGGAGAGCTTCAAGACGGATGGGACCTCGATGGAAACGGAATCAATTTCTCAAATCTAACGAGTCTGAAATTATGGATTCTTGATTCTCGTCTCGTTCAGTACCTTATCTGCAAGTGCAACTACAAGAATCTATCCGTCGTCTCCTTAGATAGCAAGAATCTGAACCTTCAGCAAGTCTTAGAATTCATTTCGAATCACTCAGAAACCCTCCAATCTCTATCGGTAACTTCCGAAAATGCTGAGAAAGAAGAATTGGTCAAGAACTCGTTAGATGAAAATCAAATCACTTTCCCAGAACTAGTCGATTTAAAGTACAATCTTCCCATGGATGAAGATTTCCTACAGCATTTATTTGGTTTCAATAGGGAATATTTCCAACGTCCGTCCCATGAAGAAAATCTAGAGGATGTAGAAGACGATTTGGCCAAGATTGCTCCTAGGTTGAAGTGGTACCAAAGAAAGAATGTCTCTCTTAAGATTCTAGGTTTGGTGGAAGATGAAGATGGCATGGATGATGAAACGGTGGACGAACCGGATCGTGAAATGAGTAAAGGGCCGGAAGAGAAGGCAAAAGCAGAAGGGGAAGTAGAAGGGGAAATTGAAGAGTGATTCGGGCTGGAAGAATGGAAAGAGAAAAGTGAAGAATTTGAGTTGAAAATTCCGAATATTTGAATCATTACATCGAATTGAGTGTTTTGATGTGCACATCTTGTCGACGACTTTTCGTCTTTCGAATCCGGCAGTTAGAATCGAGAAAGTGAAACAAGTCTGTTTTGTTTCTTCAATCCTTCGACTCTTGGATCAGATCGTTTGTTCGAGTTACATGTCAAGTTTGGAAGCGTAAAGCTACTTTCGAGATCAAGAAGAGACAAAGAAGCGACTTGATCGACGAGAAGAAAAACGCAAGCCATGTAGAAGCGGGGAACGAAGATCGAGGCTGGAAATGAGACAGATGAATATGATAGGGTTTCAAGGATGAGAATCTTGAGACGAAAGTTGGTAAAAAGAGGCTGCTTTAGAAAGATTTCTTCTCATTTGCACTGTCGACGATCGACACGCGTCACTTGAAGTGACCAACTTTTGAAAGTCCTCGAGACTGAGTTGATAGTTCTGAAAGAGAGATGACGTTGATGAGATCGAAAGCTTTACCATCCTAAAGGATTCTCGAGCATCCGAGCTTCTTGAGGAGCGATGATTGATGTTCAAGCCTGTTCGTCGATGGAAGAAGAAACGAGACTAGACGGATGAGATGAGCTTTTGTTGAGAAAGAGCTCTCTCAGAATGTAGAAGCTGGAATGGAACTCGATGGAGTCAAGATGATCCCCCTCAAAGCTTTGATTCTGCCTTTCAAATTGGTGACAGAAGGAAGTGTTCCATTATTGAGAGACTTGGTGGAAGAAGTCGTCGATCTAGACTCAAGTCCAGGTTTCATCGAGTTGGAAGTCTAGCAGACCTTCCTCTTCTTTTTATGGTCTCGGTGAGCTCATAGAATGATTTCAGCACAGCTGAGACATTCAATACTGTTGTGGATACATTCCAAAAGAATCTCCGTAAAGTCTTGACGCTCTTCAAAACGCTTTTTCGCAATCGAACTATCCATCGATCTGTCCCCTTTCGCTCTCCTCAGATCCAACCCTATCAATCCTTTCACTTTATTATCCTCCGCTTCGATTAGATTGAGCCTCCTCAAGTTGGTATCAAAAGCTCAAGCCTGCTGAAAGTCCCTCTCTACTCTCAAAATCGGTGACGCTCGTCATTCTTTAAAGCCATCAATCTCGATCAATTCAAGAACTGGCTCTACTCAACGCTTTCCAATCGATTCCTTTGTCCTTTTAATCTTTCCTGAACTGTTTGGCTCGGTTGTATAATCTTTCACCCAAAAGAAGTCTCAAGTCGCCTCGGAATCTGATTGGGTGATTTGGAAACGCAGACGGAAAGGGAAGAAGGAGGCAGCTGAATGGGATCGGTTGGTTTGGAGATTTTCCATTATCATGATGTTAGATCTATCAACAGAGTCAGTCGCTTTCACCAGTCTCAGAACCTCGTGTGGAAGCAGCAGCTCGATTTGAGTCCGTGTCGACTCGGACTCGGACTCGACTAATTGACTCGAACGCTTCTCGCAGAATGAAAGAGCTCGGAGATCAACAGGCAGCAGAACCTACTGTAGAAAAAAAGGATTTGTCTGACTGCCTAGGACGTTTGACAAGATGTAAGAGACTGATATTCAAACTCGGCGCGAACAAAAAAAATAAGAATGCAAGGACTGATTTACAAGAACGACGACCTGAAAATTTTCATTTGCAATTTCCCCTCGAAATAAATATCAATCCAAATAAAATCCATTCTCTGACTTGATCAATCGTTTTTAACTCTTTTCCATTCTTTATCGTAGTTCTCTGAATTCATTTGAGTTTCCCAAATTGGGACTAACCTTCCATCCAGCCAAGCATTGAGATTTGTTCTAAATCAGGAGCTCAACTAGCAGCGTTTCCAACACTAAATTCCTGGGATCCTGTTCATCTTCTGTTTCGAAATCCGACTGTCGAAAGTTGAGCTTCGTGAGCTTAGGGAAGCTCAAACTGAGACAAACCTTTGCGATGAACTTAAAGTCGAATTTCCCACACATAACCAACTCTTCCAACTTCTTGAAATCCACCTTTCCATCCTCTGCTCTGACTGTCTCACTGTCCAGATTCGATTCCTCAGGAGACGTCATCTGATTGTTCTCTTCTTCCGAAGCTAATATCGTTATCGACAGAATCCTTAATGTCGCCGAAGACTTGATCATGAAGTTGAAGAGCTGAGTTCGGATTCTTGAAGAGACAGAATCAGAGGCTTCGACTCTTAAGACTATGATTTTGGAGAAGGTCCAGGCTTCGAAGAAGTAGCCAATCTGAAGCTCGGAGCAGTTTTTTTTTCTAATCGAAGCTGATGATTACCACATGATTACAAGTTGATCCAAATCTGGAAAGTAAAATCCAGAGCCATTTTCTCCTGTTCCATTCAACTGATGTCTGGATTGAAAAGCTGATCATGAATGATCAAGTTGGGAAATGAATTTCATTACTCTGTTTTTGAGGGAAGTGACTGTCAGTTTGTATGACTTGAATTTAATTCTGATGGATTGTAAGATTAATTAAAACTACACTGTAAAGTAAGAGAAGGTTAGTGTTTGACCGAACAATTCAGAGTGAACGGTTCACCCGCTCCATCCGTCTTTCCTTCGTGGGACTTTCTGTTCACCCTCACTCATCTCTCGCCTTTGCTATTCCTTTCGTCTAGTCAATCAAAGATTTTGGTCTCAGAGAGCGTAAAGAGGATCTCAGAAAATGAGAGGATTCGAATCTAAAAGCTCTGTACTGGAGCGTCTTTGAATCAGTATGCTTTCCTTTTTATGTTCTGGGAACTCGAGTCCATAAGCATCAATTTCGCCAAAGTCGAAGAACCAAAGAAAAGAAAGGAGCGCAGAATATTGATCGATTGATCGTTGAGAAGAGAGCGCCCGCGGCCAGCTCACTTCCGCACTAAGATCCTGAGAAGACAGCGAAGCTCGCCCTCTTGTCCAATTCTCTTCCTTCTGGTTCCAAACTTCTCCCAGAGGGTCAAAAAGAGTTTATCGTTGTAGGGGAGCAGAAAAAAACTCCGAAATGATTTGTGCAAAAAGATGTGAGAGGAAGTCCAAGAGAACGCGGCCTTTTTTTTTTTTTTTTTTTTTTTTTTTTTTTTTTTTTTATCGAGCTTGGGTAGGATTAAATACATTTACGTACATCACTCAACCACAGGATCGAATGATAGTGTGGGACTCAACTTTGGCGGCCACGACCCCTACTCACGGCCCAGGGAAAATTGCCTGATTTATAATGGTAAGTTATTTCGGAGCGATCTTCATCAACACAATTAGGGCGCTTTGGCCGAGTGGTCTAAGGCGTAGTGTTTAGGATATTGCAATTCAAATGTAATTCGTAAACCGCTATCTTCGAGGGTTCGAATCCCCCAGGCGTCAGATTCTTTTTGTTTCGACTTTCTCGAGCTCGTACAGTTCCAGAGATACTTTTCATGACTTTTAGCAGAGTTGGGGGAGCTTTGGAGAACTCTGGGAGAAGAGAGCGAGGTGGCTAGCGACAAGGAAGGTCTATCGGAGTCTGAGAAGATCGTATCTTATTATTCCGATTCCCTCCGACCTCATTTTATTTCTCCATTCTTCATTATCTGTTCCGAACCTTTGGAAGAAGATTGGGCGAGAAGGACAAGAATTGGAGGTTACTGTGTTCACTACGAGAGAGTATCCTCCGATGGACTTTCTGTTTGAGTCGAAGATGAACACGGCGTTCTGTCCGAAGGCGTGAACAATGAGAGGCGAACATTGATTGTTGGCAATCTTTGATCGATCTGAGTGGAGATCGGAGAGCTCGAGATGTGGCCCTTTTTGTTTTCCTCAATTTGGTTCCCCTCCTTCCTTGGATTCTCAAGAGGCAAAGAGTCAATTCCGCAATCTCTAATTCAATCGACAAAGTTGTCATACAAGAAACCCAGGCTATGCATCAATGCACGAATCGGGTCTCGTTCGGTGTTTGGGAATGAACGAGGCAGAATTCCAATCCAACTTCAAACCTTCAAGTTGGCTATTCCAGAAGCAGGTCTTTCTCGATCATCAATATCATTTTATTTCAAATAGACCTTCCAAAGTAACATCATATTTTGACTACTACTCTTCGGGTTGTTGAGGGATGGCAACCCGAGCTGGTTGCCTGCCTCGAACTCTACTCCAGCTTCGAGGAGTATTCATTCTTCTCAAAAGCAATAAATGATTCAAAAGTCCAACTTTGAAGCTTTTCTCCAACAGCATGAGTCGACTAGAACTCAATCGACAGAGGAGAGCCGATACGTTTCCACTCAGAGATTCCACTTGAAAATAGATATCGATTGGTCGGGATTCGTCGATTCGTCGAATTGGAAAGAAGATGATGGAAGTTGGAAGAAAGTCATCTATGAACGGAATCAGTTGGAAATGGTTACTGTCAAGAAATTGAAGACTTCTCTGAATGAGGTAGACGAGAGAATTGCGACTCTTCGAACCTGGGAGGAAGAGGTGATAGAAGGCTACCAAACGTGAGAGAAAAGGTCAATCGTAGCGACTTCTGTCTGATTTATCCTTTAATCAACCTTACCTACTTTTTCATCGAGGTCATCAGTGAGTTTTGCTAGTGGGAAGACGACCAATCTCTTGGGTGGGAAGGAGAAGAAGGTGGTGGTGATAGTCAAGCAGTGAGCTCTGCTTCCTTCAAATGACGCTTCCGCCGCCACCCATGTTAGGACATGTCAAATAGAGATGGATTTTTCAATAACAATCTATTGAAAGAGATGCTCATAGATACATTCTGATCGGGAGTGGACCGTTTCTATCATCTCTTATATCTACTCCATCAAGCTTGCCTATCTGATCTCCTTTTTCGACCCTTTTATACTCTCACCTGCAGTCTAACTCCTTCACCAAACCGACCATATTCTCTTGGAAGCTGCCTAATCAGCGCCTCCAGCTATACAGAAGCTTCTCTCTCACTTAGAGACTGGGTTGAAGTCCAAAGCTACTCTTCTAGTGGAGATAGCCGATCATTCCCAACTGTCCCTCTCTGGCGCAACCTGAGCTTCTTCTAGAGATTCTATACGCTATGAGTTGAGATCCGAACTTCAAATCGAGGGCTAGAAGGTTGAAAGAGGAGCAGGAATTGGACTTGTGAGTGATTTGGTGAAAAGAAGAATAGCCTCTTCTTGACTCTCATCCAAATTCAGCTCGATTTACAGGTTCAGAGCCGACTTTGGAGCCTCTTGTTCTGAACGAGCTGTCTGACTGAATCACTTGACAATTATAGAGATTGCGTCTAGAGGTAGGATTTCTTGGAAAAGGTTTCTTGGAGAGTAGCTCTCTGAGGCATTCCCTCTTCCAAAAGCTCCAAAACACCGAGCTTGTCGCGATTTCTCATTTAAAAAGTCGATCTTTTGTTCTCTTTTCTTCTTCTCCTTCTTCTTCCTCTTTCCACTCCATCCACACAAACAATCCATCCACACTCATCACATCTCTAACTTTTTCCTTGGAGTTTCCAGCCACTGTCTCTCAACATGATGCCACCTTCAACTACCCCATCATCCACAGACAGGAAAAGGAAACAAGGTGAGTATCCAATCGCAGCTGCTGGTGATTGATAAGCACCATCTATCCATCCATCCATCCATCCATCTCTCTCTCTCTCTCTCATATCGTTTATCTAACGCTTTCATTTCCTACTCTCTTCATTTCTCGATTGCTCTATCCTAAGAACCCGAAAGTGAGTCACTTGTTTCGTTGCATTGAGCTGTTCACTCCTCTGAACAGGCACTGACCCTTATCAATTTTTCGATAACCAACAGGCAAACAGAATGCCACCGAAACGGATTCTGACGACGATGACGTTCAAACGGAATCTACCTCTAACAAGAGAGCACGTCACTCCGATTCAACCGAAGCTTCGTTCAGCATCGATGGAGAGAGTAGAGATCGTAAGTAAAGATTCGACTTTCTTGAAAAGACGTCATCGATGGACTGACCTCGTCGCCACTTTCCTCCTCTTACATGTTCTCTTAGAATCAATGATATCTAGTGGTTCTGGTACTAGTTCTAACAATTCCCATCGTAATCTCATTCGTAAGTTCGAGATTACGAGGTATGACGACGGTTGCACAGCCCTTTTCTGACTCAGCTCTGTCTCTTCCTTCTGCATGCTTATCGATGAACAGTGTCTGAGCAATCCAAATCTGATGCTATGGCATATGCTGAAGCTGATGTCGATCCGGAGACTGATACGGACGTTGTGGCTCAGAGAAGGAAAGCGAAAGGTTTGTGACTAGGCCTTGGCATACGCATACATTCATCGTCTGAGCTCGACTTCTTGACTGACGGTCTTCGCTTCTGTCTATTACGTTTCTGATCCGATCTACAGGAAAGCAAAGAGCTGACGATCAAGATGCTTCTACTGAACCGATGGATTTGGTCGATCAGCCAGCTGCTGAAGAGGAATTACTGGAAGAGTCGGAAGAGGAATCAGACGAAGGAGAAGGAGCGGTCGAGAGAGGAATGGTCACTCCCGAGATGTTGAAGGGACTCGAAAGTGATCTGATCCAATCGAATGTGAGTCTGAGATTCCTTCCGAAAGCAGAAACAGAAGTGAGTCCTTGCTGACCTCGTCGTCCAATCCTTTGCACAGGTCGGTGTCGTCAACGCTCTCGAAGCCGTAAAGAAAGCCTTTGGTGGTTCCTCCAAGATCTGTAACGCCTCCACTGAAACCCAGATCGAATTCATTGATCAATTCACCAAGATTGGCTACAACTTGTTCAGGAAGTGTGGAGCCTTGGAATCTACTTTGAAAGCAATCAAGTCTCGACCAGAATTTCTCAAGACGCTAGTCGCTTTCGCTTTCGACCAACATTCAAACCTCAGACGCTTTTCTGAAACCTTCGAACCACTTGGAGACGGTACTACTACCGGACTCTACTTCGTACAAGTCGGTCCAATCGTCGAAGACGACATCACTTCCTTCAGAGATTCTTATCCAACGGAAGTCGTCTTCTGCTCAGGTCTGCTCGCCGAGATGGAAGACCACGAACATCGTCATCATGAAGAACCGTTCTTCATCTGCTATCCTGGTGGTACCGAACGTTCTCTCGGCACTCGAGCTGGCGAGCATGGAATCGACGAGATCAAAGGTCATGGAGCTTTGAGAAGGATGCGTCTGCACCTCGAATCACGTAGCTCTCCAGCCGAAACCGAGTATTGGAAGGTCAAGATCGATGATGGAAGTGGTGAGAAAGGTAGAGTTGGATTACCTGAAGTTCAAGATTGTGAGTATCCTTTCCGAAACGAGCTTGAGAACCGTCGAGCGGCGATCTTGACTGACTCTGCCTCTTCTTCTTTCGTGCCTACTTTCCAAAACAGTCGAACTTGTGATGATTCATATCAGTGGAACTCCGAATCGAAACATCTACAACAAACAAGGTTATGGAATGTTTCACAATGCTCAAGTAGATACCGGTTTAGCAGCTTTGAATGAGAGAGCCGATTCATTCTTACAGGCTGAGATGGCGAAGGGTGAAGCAAGCAAGTATGGTTTTAGACCCCAAGTCAAGGTTACAAAGGAGAAGTTACAAACCAGTCAACAGGTTAAAAGGAGAATTCTAGAGATCTGCAGAGCCTCTTTAAATGAGAATCCTGATCTCCGATGGTTCAATGATCCTTTACTAGAACAATTCGAGATTAACGAGACTTTCTCTAGATCTTGTTTTGTGTTTCTCTTTTCTTGGGTTCCTCCAACTACAATCGATCCACCTCCTCCACCTCCAGGAGATGTGGTTGAACCTCCGATCGTCATCAATCCAGTTCCAACGACTCCGATCACAATTGATCCTCCATCAACTCCTACTCCGATTATTCCTCCTCTTCCCGATACACCTCCTCCAACTTTCGAGATCTTACCTTCTTGGGATGTTCAGGACGAAGGAGAAGAAGAGGAAGAGGAAGAAGATTCTCTAGCTGATCATCAAGGTCCTCAAGCTGCAGGTGTTGGAGAACGTCATTTCTATGGGTGAGTCAACTTGACGACGATTTCAACGATTGATCATCATGAAACCTCTTTTAGACCTTCAGAACTGATCAAACGTCCCCTCTTCCCCTCATCTTCTGATTTGTCCCCTCAGTCAATTCGCCTTCTCTCCTCAACTCATTAGAGCACTCTTCAAAATTATCTTCGGAACAGAAGCTGAATTCAATACGAGATTCTCAATGACTGACTACACTCGATTCTGCCAAGTGAGTTATCGATACGTGAAATAAACGATGTCACTATCCCTCTCTCTCTTATGTAGCTCTGTGCTGATCTCCTCTTCCGACCCTTCCCTCCCATTTTTTTGTTCAATCAGCTTACCAACAACGACACCTTCTTCAATACGCTAGTGGTACTTCTGCAGTGAGTCATTTTTTCTTGTTTCTCTCAAGCTTGTACATCAAAATCTCTCGGTCTCCCTTGATGTTGCTCAAAGAGGACTCTCGGTTTATAGTAAAACAATCTCTTGATCTACAGAATCATCATCTCTCGATCTCAAGTTGACTCTACTCATGACAATCTCTTCAAATCGATCACTGACTCTTCTTTGCTCCGTTTCTTTCACTTCCTGATTTCTTGTCTCTTTTTCATCCCAGTGTCATCCAGCAAGACGTCAAGGTTCTAGTCGCTCAATCTGCTTTCTTGGCTTGGATGATCGTAGGCGACAGCGAGACTGAACCGTCTCATGTCTTGAAGATGTGGAGCTGCGTCAGTCGTGGCGATCCAGATGATCTTCTGATTCTCGAGAATCCCAATGATCCGAGATTCGCTAGCGTCGTCCTCAAGCTTCAGACCGAATGCATCAAGACTTATGGACCTTTCCTACCAGCATCGAATCTCATCAAGAAGAACTTTCGCAACTGGTGGGACGTCGTTGGTAGACTTCGATTGGTCAAGCTCTTGAATCCAGATGGGACTTCTTTCAGAGAATTTGTACTCTTTCCTTTCCATCATCCTAGTAGAGCTTTCAAGAATCCTCTCATCTACGTTCTGATCATCGATTGGTTCACTCTCTTCTGGATTCAGATCAAGATTCTCGAACGTCTCGCTCATCATGGAGCTTCTCACATGATTCAGCTTGCTGAAATCAGCTTCGAAGAGCTGGGCATAACTGAACTAGTAGAGAAGTATCGTCAAGACATGCATGTTAGAGATACTTATTACCTTCGAGGTGCTGCTCCCGTTCCCAAGCCTCAACCTCAACATCAAGCAGCTGAGAAAAGGAACCACAACGAGGCTTCTCGAGTCACTGGTGGTAATTACTCTTTGCTGATCTGGTCTACCTTCAAGTGGTGTTACTGGTGGGCAGAGGAATGAGTTCGTGAGTTTGCCTTTGTCGTGGTCAATCCTGACAACACCCAGTCCTGACGATCGACCCTCAACTTGCCGGTACGGCTTTCTGACACGAAACTTTCTCTGTTCCTTACCGCTCTCTTGTTCTATAGATCGAACGTCTTCGTATCGCTGGTTTGGATTTAGACGCTGCCGATCGAGCCCATCTTCGTGCTGCTAGAGAAGGTCTCGCTCTCTCTCCGTCTTTGGTAGGCTCCAGGAGAGTTAGAGCTTCGGCCCAACCAAGAAGTGCCACTGGAAAGTTCTTGAAGTCCGATTCTACGCGCTGAAATCGAGAAGGATAGACTCAAGGCTCTACTGACTAATCAGATCAAAGTAAAGGATCTACCACGAGTCGTGAGTCACTAGTCGAGACGCTCGCTTCTTCAATTCTGTCGAGCCCGTTTTACTTTTCAATCTCCGTCAGTCACTAATCCTCTTGGTATCTTTTCGCTTGTTTCTCTTTTGTTTCCTAGTACCTCGATGCTGCTCCAGGTGGCTACCTCGTCTACGAAGGTGAATGCAGCAGATGCCCAGGTCTCATCTTCTTCGGAAGAACCAAAGTCACTGGATCCTCTGCAAACATTGAGACTCGCCACACATGTGGTGAAGCATCGGTGGATCCAGTTGGTGCCGATTGGATGAAGCTCAGCTACTTCAGAACCTATGGACAAGTCGTCGATCGATTGGAAACCTTGGACGAGGAGCTCGGTCTAGAACTAGAGATCAACTATCAAACTGTATCGCTGGAAGAGGTTTCAGAATCGGTCTATGGAGGATTTATCAAGAGGATTCTAACTTCGAAACTTTCTCATCTATCTGGAGTCATTGCTGAAATGAAGAGCGACCTGGACACTGAAATCGTTCTTCCCGAAGGCGATCATTCGACTATTCTGGTCCAACTTCTCTTTCATCTCATCGATCGATTCGGAAAGAAAGATGCCGACTTTCAAGCTTACAATGTGGTTTCTGTTCAGAAACTCAACAACATCAAGGCCAGTCACTCAAGTTCCGCTTCAACCTCTTCTTCACCTTCGACTGCAGCCGAGGCTGAAGCTGCTGTCCATCAAGAAGCTCTTACTAAACGAGTCATCAAAAGGATGGGGAGAGGGATTTCAACAGGTGAAACCACTTGTTATGCAATCACTTCGGAAGCGGTCCTCAGACTAGTACAAGATTCCTCCAACGACAACAAGAATGTTCTGTCTCAAATCATCTGCAATGCTCGAAGAAAGGCAGAAAAGGACAACACCTGTGGAATGGAAAGTATTGGTATCTTCCACGACGACGTCAAAGTTCCAAAACATTCTAGAGTCGGCAACCAAGGTCATTCAGAGGGTGCAATCGGTCGGAAACAAGTTGGGAATTTCTTCAGAAACTTCTTCGATTTCTGGCAGAGCCTTGCTCACAAGCTGATCTCAGATTACGCTTATCTAGGTTTCGTCAATGAAGGAGGTCGTAATCCTCTACTTATGGGAACTGGAAGCGATTCAACATCGATGGTTTCGGATCTTCCTACTCCGGTCACCGCTCCAGTCGCTGGTCCAAGCTCTGGAAAATCGAGTTCCAAGTCGAGATCAAAGTCCAAATCAGTCTCAAATCCAAAGAAAACGAAATCTTCCACCTCTACTTCTTCCACCTCTGCTTCTTCGATCTCTGCCAACTCTGGTTCCAACGTACCTCCAATGAATCGTCCTGAATCCAAATCCAATCTGCAAAGCAAACAACAACAACATCAAGCATTACCAGAGATCGCCGAGAAAGCTTTAGAACTTTTCAATGAAGGCAAGGTCAAGATCGGAGAAACCGATGTCAATGCGATCTGGATATCAATCGGTAGTGAGAGTCAAGAACACTTCTCTGGAGATCTGGAAACTTTTCAAAAGTACATGCGAACCTACACCAGAGCATCGGCCGGAGCTTCTCCTAGATTCACTCCACTTTATCTGATGTGTCGATTCGTCAGAGATGAGAACGAAACCAGTAAGAAAGCCTTGTTGAAAGCTCTAGAGACTGTGAAGTCGTTTAAGGTGGAACATGCAGTCGCAGCTGTGATGGGAATTCCTTTTGTTGGTAAAAATCAAGGTGGTATGGGTGAAAAGTTTGATGAAACTTTGAAGATGATGGAGGATACTTGGGCCGAAGTTGGGATTGGCTTCAAAGCTCAATCATGATTCTGTTTTGTTTGGTTCGAAATTAGTCTTTTTCTGTTAGAATATCATACTCGAATAAATTCTTTTCTCTTTTCCTTTCGTGTCTTGCTCTTATATTGAATGAGAAGCAGATGCTCGAAGAATAAAAATGAAAGTCGATGAGGGATTGGGCTCAAAATCTTGAGTTTGGGAAGCACTCGAGAAGCAGAACTTTCTTCCTTTCTTCGACATCCTTCTTATTCTTCTTGATTGTTCCAAACTTCAAGTATCATTCATATTCAATTCTTACAGGATATCGACAAGAATGCAAGGTGCAGGATCTATATCGACCAAAAGCAAAAGTCAAGAGTCTCATCTCCTTCTATCAATTCAGAATCGATCTTGAAAGTGACTCGTTGTCTCGTACTCTCAACTTCAAGAATCCAAGCGATCTCATTGTTCACACTCTTTCCGATGAGATCTCCTATTCTGATCGCGAAGGATGAAATACTGCTCTCAACAAAGTCGAGAAGTGTGACAAGGAACGGGCAAGGTTAGAGCTTGCTGCTTGATGGATGGAACAGAAGCAACCTTGCTTTGCGCTCTGTTGGCCTACCGCTGGGAAGAGATAAAGGTGAGTATCGTGTTCAGTGGTCCTCGTCTGAATGGAAGATAGAAGATCCAGGTTGAGTTAGCAAAGCCAGCAGGAGTAGCTTCTTCCTTCATCCTAGATCCAGCTCTGCCTTCTTGATCCCCTCTCCTGCTTATTCATTGAACCCTTCCAAAAGCGATACTAATCTTTTTATCTTCCTCTACTTTTCCCTCGTCATCCCGTGCGACGGCTCTTCGTCACCTCTCCTCTCTTCGACTTAGAACTAAAACCTTACCTATCTCTTCTGATCAAGTCTCAGCTCAGCGGTCATCTACTTTCTTGAAGGCTCTGGATTGATTTGAACGTTCAATTAGGTCGATCTGCTCTGGATTTGACTCCTACTCTGGATTCAACTTCAATGTCACCAGGAATGACTCAAGAGATCGATCAAAGGGATCTCATCTCGAAGGGAGTGAAACAAATGCTCGCAGACGACTCTATGGAACACAAAGTCATTGGATCCATATTCCGTATGGATTCCAGATGCGTGAAGATGAAGAAGAGAGGAGACAAAGTGGCATATATTCTTCTTTTTCATTGTGGAAGAGACCTCTTCCACTGACACTTCGTGATCCTCTTATTTTTGTCTCGTCGATTCGATATTTAGCTCTATCATTAGATCTCTCACTACTTCAGCAAATTCTGCCTCTCTTCGTTCCAAGTCTTATCAGTTCCAACACTTCCCACTGTGACTCTACCTAGAGAATCAGATTCAAATATCTTTAGGAGCTAGGTGTCACTTCAGGAAGAGTCGAATAGAGTTTTGAAGGACAAGATTCCAAAGAAATTGGAATTAGGAAGCGGGAATAGAAGGGAAAGTGACTTGTATATTCATCAAGCTTACATTTGATCGAAGCTCAGAAAGTTGCTTGTTCAGGTTGAAATCATCTTCACCTCAGATGCTTAATGATAAAGATACGAGACACGAATGGAAAGAAACTGAAGTCAGAAAACTTCATCGGAACCTAATTCAATCATTCTTTGGAGGTGTTTCGATCATCTAATTGAGACTTATCAGTTTCTATCAAGACTTCAATTTTGAGTCCCCAGATCCTATTCGATTACCTGTATTGTTAGTGGACTATCAAGTCTTTTGATGGTCCAACTGCTTGATTAGGCTCGAATGCAATCTGAGCTTCAATAGTAAATCAAGACTTAGATTTCTCGTCTACAAAAGATCTACTCTCTGTTGGATTCATCGACATCACACTTTCAATATCGTTCCAGATTCTCGAGGAAATTGAAGGCTTTCCTAGCTCTCATCTACATTCAAATCTGATCTCTAGTTCCTTATAGTAATTATCTAGATCAAGCTTGAGGTCTTCTTGTTTTGTTTGTGGGAAACCTTTCTTCGAATCTTGCTTTTTAGCTCTCCGTCACTCTTTCCTTCTGTTTCGACTCCTGTTCAAGACTATCAAGACTTTTTGAGTAGCCAAGATAGGACCTAAATGTGAGCTTCTATCTTTGAAATTGTGACTTATTCATTGCTTTATTATCTAATTACTCCTGGTGCTACTATCTGCTCAATTGTGTCTCGTTGCCAATTGAACGACTTCAGTCTTGACCGAACGACAACCCAGTCGTCAACTAAGAACAGGTTATCCGATAGGCAGCGACCTAGCAACCACGAGTGATTATAGAATTATCTTTGAATTCGTCAAATCAACCAAACAAGAATCTATTCGAACGGAAGTACCTTACTAGATGCTTATAGCGGTGAGGCTAACGATCAGACTATGCTTCTACCCAAAACAGTCATCAAGTCAATCATATCTTAGACCATGATCCCAAAGATACCTACACTGTTCAGATCATTCGAATCAATCTAAGATAGCTTCCTCTACTTCTCGAATGTCTCTTGAGCACAGCTTCAGTCAGAACGGCGGAAGAGCCAACAACTTTCTTTCACCCTCGTAACTCGTTGGGTCTTGGGATCTTCGCTGGATTTCCTTCTTCTTCCTCTCTCATCTCTGACTATCAACAATCAACAGCTCGAGTATCGAGAAAGATTGAGGACAGGAAAGCTCCATCGAGCGTCATTTGTATCTATCATCAATGCTCAGTCTTCTACGAACGAGTTGGGAGAGTGCATCGAAAGACGATGAAGAGCGAGCAGTTAAGAATACTCAATACATCGCGATCACAGAGTCGACGCGAAGATCATTTCAGAGGAGATGAATGGGAATTCATAAGGAAAGTGTTCGAAGAAGTTCAGAGCTATTGCCATCTCTGAGGACGAAAATAAGGGAAAGTTGAAAGGAGATGAAGAAGGAGACGACAGTCGAGGTCAATTCTCTCTGCTTGTCCGATAGCGACGACGTGGGTCCAACAAACCGAACCTTATCATCCAGATAATACAACTCACCTGATGAAGTTCAATTCATACTTCCATCTCAATGATCTCCGAATTTTCCGATACCTTTCCGCGAAGATCAATCACTTCTTCCACCAGTTCTCTCAATTTCGACAAAGCCACTTCCTCCAAGCCGCTTTCTCCTCTCAGTCCCAAATGCTCAAAAGAAACTACTAAAGTCTTGAGATTGATCATCTTGACGCCTTCAATCTCCATTCCAGCTTCTACATTTGCTCTTCTCTGACTCAACATGGATGATAGGTTTTCAAATCTTTCCCAAGCAGACAATTTTTCATCACCTCTCCCAAAATCGCAGAGATCCATCCTGAACTCCACGAGTTCTGGACATTGAGATGCTAGCTTTGATAACCCATCAAAGTCGTCCAAGCCAATCACCCAGAGTTTGGGACACGCTGGCAGAGAAGAAAGAGGGCGAGAGTTCCAACTGACGAGAATAGAAAGGGAAGATAACTTCATCCACGAAGGGAAGACTGATGCAGAACAGTTGTACAGACTGAAATCCAGAAAAGTCAGATTTGGGAAGCTCAGATTTGGAACTTGCGGTTCTTCTTCCCCTTCAATGGTAATTTGAAGATGCCTCAAGGTTCTCGAGGGTCGCTCTAAAATTCTTCTCATCTCTAAGGAATCATAGCATTCGTCATGTAGCAGTAGAGAGACCAGATTGTCCAGAAGATTCAAGTGAGATTTCAATAGTTTCTCCGAATTTGAGATCCACAAGACTCTGAGACCTGAACTTTCGTCGTCTTCCTGCTCGTTATCTTTGTCCTGCAATTGCAACCTGAGTCTGTAGTACCAATCTGGAGCAGTTGCAAATCTACAGTCCTCTAGGTTTGAAAATTTCAAAAGGTTTTCTTCGAGAGCTCTTTCTACCTTGCTGTTCAAGATTCCCCCATGGATTTCCAGAACTCGAAGGGTATCCTTGGACTTCTCGAGAATTTCGATAAGGGGACCACTTTCCACCCCTGGACCGACTTCCATCGACACTCGCTTTAAAGTGCTGTTCGATTTCCGATCGAAGAGTTCCAAAGCTTGTAAGCCCCATCCTTTCTCGTTTGATGGGAGAACGAGCTCTCTCCACAGACTCTTGTGCTCATCTATGATTTGTAACCATTTTCTTTCGACTCGCATCACCGGAACCATCTCTTTTGAGGTCAATTCCTTGAAAATCAATAGTAGGAGGTCTGGCGAAGCTTGATCCATCGTGTTGACTATTGAAGATCAATTCCTTTTCGAAAGTGCTCCTTTTAAAAAGTGTAAGCAGCTGTTTTGAGATTGACTTCGAGATTGAGGTTTGGGTTGAATCTTAATGTTAGTGATTAAGAAGAGAAGAATCGAATTCGAATCAAAGAGGAATCAGTCCGGGGATCGACTGAGTGGGTGGATGGTGAGGGAAGAAGAGAAAGAAAGTTTTGAAGAAGATGGAACAAAGCATCTCGAAAACACCGACTGAATGTCGCCGAGTCTGATCAAAGTTTTGATGAGCTGTTACGAAACTGATGCTCAGAATCTAATCTTTACAATGCGAGAAGACTAAACAAGAAGTCACATCTTCAGTCAGAGGAGCGGACGATGTCGAAAGAGCCAACGACTATTGCTTCTTGCATCTTCGCTTCAATCTCCTTCTTCTTCCCTCTCTCATCCTATTTTCGGTGTTTCACACCAATTGAACACAAGTCAGATTTCGAACAGACAGGACCAATTAGAGAAAGAGAGCAGACCCGTGAGTACGTGACCATTCAGCTATCTTTGACACCACCTTCTTTCCCTATTCTGATATTCTTTCCGAACTACAGATAGTCGAAAGGATGTTTTAGATTCAGAGTCAACAATACAATCACTTCAATCCAAACCCTCTACTACCCCTAATTGCCAGCCGGAGTTTCTCCTTGATCTCTCTCCCTCTCGGCAGAAAGATGGTGTTGGTACAAGTACTAGAGCTAGGCAATCTTCCCCCATCGACTGCAACAAGTTGAATTCCAGCTCTTCCAATTGCAGGCAATCTACTCATCCCAGTGATGAATCTCCAGAGATCTCTACCCTCTTCTTCCAAGCATTCCCAAAAGCTCTGAATCAATTCAAAGTCTTCTGGAGTATTTCTGAAGTTGGAATGAGTTGAAGAAGCTCTCAAAAGATCAATAGGGAGTGCTTCAACTGAACCTGAGAAAAGCAGGCTGAGTTCATCCGAAGAGAAAATATTCAAGGATCGATTGATTGGATGATCTTGATCTTGAGAAGGGAGAACTAGGTTGAAACCGTGCTTGACAGAAAGTAATTGTTGCTTGACTGAATCTACCAAAAGGTAGTTGATAACTTTGAGAACATAACCTTTTCTATTGGACGTGTCAACTTTGATGTCCTTCCCACTAGGAATCAGTTCCACTTCTCCGTTCCAGGTCCAATCCAAGTCAAAGGTCTCTTTGAATGTCAATTCCTCCTTCCAATCCAGAACTTTCCAAAGACTTCTAGCAATGGAAGGTTGAATCTGACTCAATAAAACTAGACCATGTTGAAGAGATTGGATAGAGAAATCATCTTTCAACATGATGAACTCGAATACGATCCGAGGGAGTTCAATTCCCAAAAGCTGATCATGAAACAAAGCTAGAGCGAGGAGTTTACCCAAGACCTCAAATTTATCCAAAGATCCATCATCAATAGCATTTATATCTAAATTAAACTGACCTTCTTCATTCTCAACTAGCAATTCTTGACTCAATTCTTCGGAGAGAATCATGAACCATTCTCTTTTCAATCCACCGGAATCGAATCCTTCTTCATCTTGAAACTTGATTTCTAGCTCCTTCAATCTAAACTATCTTTGAAGTGTTTTCTCAATTCCAAAATGGAATCTTTTACCACTTCTTCTCTCCTAATTACTATCTTCAATCTGCCATTCTCACTCAATAACTCTCCTTGATTGGAGTCTTCCAAACTATCCACTTCTCTTGATCCAGACCATAAAGAATCTTCCACTTTTCTAGAATCGTGTAGAATAGATCTTTTGATGGAAGAAGAGAATAACCGACTTTTGCCACCCAAGGTCAAAAGATAAGGATGAGAAGCGAAAGTGAAGATAGACATTGTAGAGCTTTCCTTGAGCTTAGAATGTTTCAAGATCTGATCTATCTTCAGATCTTGCAGAATTGGAGCGAGATCTGAAACCGTGAGGTAGAAGTCTGATGCAGCTAGAGGGATTGAATGTTCAAGATCAGGATCAGAGCTCTCACGACTCCCATTGGCTATCCATAGAAGATCTAGTAGACAGCTTGCATCTTTGAGGACCTGATTTCTGCAATGGAAAGGCATGCCTTCTTCTGAAATCTCTCTGGCTTTACCTTTGCCTTTGATTGTTGAATTTGATTTCATTGCTTTTCTCTCTTCTTCTTTCTTGAGACAATTGCCAACTTCACTTCCCATGCAACCGAGAATCATTTGGAGTATGGATTTGAAACATGAAAGAGGATAACCGCTTGATGTATCTGAACTACTTAGCATCTTTGAAAGATGAGATTGAAGAGAAGGATTTTGAAGAAGTCTGGAAAGAATTGAGAGGATGTTGCAGGTCAAAGAATGAGCCTTGACTCCTGAATCGTGAAAGTTTGGACTTTCGAGGATCTGGGAATACGAAAAGAGAGAGAAAGAAGTTTTAGATATTCTAGCCAAACCAATATGTTCTTCAGAGCTCTCCGAGCAAAACTCACCTCTATTGCCACCATGAATGCCTCTGAGATCAGCTTGAATCTCTCGAGATCAATTTCTGCATCTTCACCTTCAGTTTGAAGCTCCAAAATGGTCGCCAGAGAGAGTATCTCTATTCCGTCCAGGATCATCGGTCGCAGCCAGTCGAGCTGGAATCGAGGAAGAGACTCTAGGAACGAAAGCAGTGACCTAAACTTTGAAAGATCCAGAAGAGTCTGATTCTGGCAATCAGAAAGCAGTAAAGAAGAGAAAAAAGGTAGGCAAAATGGTCAGAAGTCGGTAAAGCCAAGGATCGAGTGAAAGTCTGATAAGCAGCAACATCAGATTGCTTGAGAATGCAAAAGACTCGAGAATCTCCTGCTTCTTCACAGGATCCCATCTTGGTTCCCTACAGATCTCGTCTAGCTTTGTCCGAATCGAGGTCCAAAGACTGTTTCGAACAAACATCACTTGTTACTTTCATCTTGCCATTTTCGACTTGTTCAACTCACCTGCTGAATGGTGCCTCTCTCCGGTTCACTAACCCTCCCAAAACTTCTCGCTATCCAATCTATCGAACTGAAAGTGATCAGAATGACAGATCTGAGCCGCTGGAAAGCAGCCGATTCGGCGGGGAGTGAAGTAGAAGTAGAAGTTGAAGCGGTGGAAGTAGATTGGATTGCATTCAATCTCGACTCCCTTTCACAATTCAAGAGTAGCTTCAATAGCGATTCTTGATTGAGTTGAGAAAAGTCTTGAAAGTCGAGATCTGACGTTTGTTGCTTGAATTGCAATTCTGACAATCTCTGTCGGATCTCTTCCAAGTCGATTGCTGATGATGAAGCAACTTTGGAGGTCGCTCGAGTCTCTCCCTCCTCAATTACATTCCCACTTTGAGCCTGTCTGAGATGGATTTTGGACTTTGAAGCTTTCACATGAGGTTGATTGTGTCTGGCATAAATCTTTGGACCAAGATTGAGGTTCTCTTGTAAGGAATTATCATAATATTCGAAATCTGCATCATCTTGCGATCTAGATTGGTTCTGGAAAGTGATTCTAGAGATCGTAGCAGGTGGGTTGGGTTCTGAGAATGATTCTAGATCTGTTCGATCTTCGTCATCGTCCGGATCTGGATAGTAGACATCACCTTGACTGTCGGTAGAGAAAGAGGCAAAG
>JASXTE010000593.1:0-35004 GCA_030280995.1 Hemileia vastatrix | reverse complement strand
ATAAAGACCAAAATGAGAACGGACTACAAAAGGGCATGCTTTTCTCAAAGGGAAGAAAGTAGGCCTGCTGGGACTTTGACTCTGATAGCAGAGAGACAAATTTGAGCGTAAGACTTTGCCTGTCTATCAAGTTGAATTCCAAGTAGACCTCCTCCACCAAGACAGCTGGAAAAAAAAAAACAAGGCGAATAAAAGAAAGAGGTCAATTCACTTGCTCGGAACAAGCTCACCGAATTAGAGAACCAAAGTTGAAACGATACTCACTTTGAAACGACGAAATTGATAGCGAAAGTTCCTGGAACTTCATACCTTCTGATTTCACTTTGATCACTGAGTAGATGTTTCAAAGTATCTTCAATGACTTTACAAGTGACTTGAGATCTCAAAATACCATAATACTCTTCAGATCTGGAAATGAAAGCTATATTAGCCGTATTACCTTTATCTCCAGATCTACCAACTGCAAGTCTAATCAAAGGTAAATTGACGTGTGAAGTAGAATAAGATTCAACTGAACTCGGAATCTCAGTCAAAGGTAATTTAGAAGATTGATTCGATTCCGATGTAGAATTACCATCGATAGAAGAATAGATCCGTTTAACATCTTGATGTAAATTATAAGCTTTAGAACCTTTCATTTTATGAATATAAATTTCCGGTGATTTCTCATCTCCAACTAAACTTTTACATTCGATAGAATCTCTATCGATCAGAACCGAAGTAGTAGAGAAAAGAGGAGAAGGTCTAGCTCTACCACTTCCAGAACCAGTGATGGCAGGAGCAGTAGAAGTTGCAGCTTGAGCCAATTCCATTGCTACCCAAAATAAAGCTTTTGGATCTTGATGACTTGCAGACAATCTCAAGTAAACTTCTCTAGTACCTTCCATTCTAGAATTAGAACCAAACATGACTTCAGATCCAACCACTTCGATTCTGGTTTCAGTGAAATCTGGGAAACCTCTCAATTCCATCGTTCTCTTTGCTCTTTCTAAGATCGCTCGTCCTAGAGCTTCGGCTTTCCATTTGGCTTCTTCTCCAATGATTGCTAATTCTCCTGTTATCTTGTATCCTTTCTTCATGATGGCTGTACATTTCAAATGCTTCGGTGGAGCTTTGCCTTTTGCACCTTTGATCAAAACCTTTTCCTTTTCCACTTGTTGGATTTGGACATTGCTCAGATCTAGAACGACGTCTGGTAATAGATAATTCTCTGGATCCAATACTTCGTATAGCATTTGTTCTCCGACTGATAATACAGAGACTAAACCTCCAGTATTGGGTGGTTTGGTGACGAAGAATTCCAAACCTTCTTTTGATTTTGGGAATTCAACGATTCCATAACCCATGTTTGACCAACCTCCATCTTCTGAAAAGGCACCTTTTCTCCAATCTGTAAAGTTTCCACCTGTAGCTTGAGCTCCACACTCGATGATATGACCAGCTAGAGAGGCGGTTGCTAATTTGTCTAGATAAGAAGAATCGTCGGGGATTCCTTGGTCCAACCGAATTCATGGATCAATGGTCCTAGGATCAAAGCTGAATCTACTACTCTTCCTGTCACTACTATTGTGGCTCCTCTGGAAAGAGCTGAAGCGATGGGTTGAGCTCCGATATAAGCGTTCAGACTGAGTAGAGAAGATTCTCCTTGGGAAGTCGATTTCGAATCTAACGAGGTGACTTGATCTAGGATTGGTTCCAGAGACTTGCCCAGAGCGTTCAATGGCGAGAAGGCAGTCAAATTTGAAGACCTAGAGAGAGAAGTAAAGAGTTGGAGAGAGAAGGTAAAAGCAGTAGAAGAAGGTCAGAATGGCAGAAGTTTGAGCTTGGTCGAAAAGTCCAAAGCTCTTCTAGGATGTTTTGCATCGCTTCTTCCTTCTTCAAAAGAGCCAAACAGTTCTGAATGAAAGCCTTGGCTTTCATCCTGAAATCATGTCCGAGGCTTCCACCCTTCTCAATCTCGTCTACTCACTTTGCGAGCTTCTCACTCTGTTCATAAAGATCGTCTCCCCAAACAGCGGCTACTCTATGAGCCTTACCATCTTGGGAATCCTTATCCAGCCCTTGTTTCTTTATTTCCTTCTCTATAGCGACCTTCAAACCCAAAGGATCCAAACCACCGGCATTGACTACGAATCTAGTTCCATTCTTCTGTAGAGTCTTTAGTAAAGGAGAGATGACGAGAGGAACGATTTCGTCGATATAACCAGGTTTAGGTTTGGAGGTTGGATTTGAAGGGAATCGATTCCTTCTTGCCAATAGACCCATGGTGACTTCTGCTAGATAATCGCCTACTAGATAATCTAGAGGTGGATCTGGTAGGTGAGCCAATTGTTGGAATGCCATGATGGAATCTCCCCAAAAGGCAGCTGCACTTCCGATTCGGATAGTAGACGATGATGATTTGTGGGACATGAGGGAATGAAGTTGGTGATGGTAAGAGGAGAAAGGAGAGAATTGAATAGATTGCAGGATGGAAGCTGGAAGGCAAAGTCGGTTATTGATAACTATCAGTAACTCGCAATCTCGACCTGAACGATGAGGACTGAACGACTTGAGTGAATGAATCAAGGTAAGATTCAAGATTCAGAAATTGGAATTGAAATCGAGATTGACAATCTTGAACTTTCAAGTTTATGGCAAAAGATGGAATGGGAAATGGATGAGCTTGCTTCTCTTTCTTCTTAACCAACAAGTCATCCCTCGATTTCTCATTCTATTCTCCTCTAGATGACGAATCTAGTTCTCTCTTCAACTTGTCAGCAAACTCTAAAGAAGCTCATCTCGATCCAATCGCAATCTCAATCCTCAAACGGGAATCATCAAGCTTCAATCCTACCAGACAATCTTCTGAACCAACTCTCTTTGGCTATCAATCCAAAACTCGACATTGACAGTCCGGCTGATCCCTCCATCAAAGCAGATGACTATGTTGGAGAATGCAGAGTGGATAGCAAATGCCTCATTCAGCTCGCCAGTTGGGCTAGGAATGAGGTTCATACTCACCACCTAGGTCAGTCGAGTTCGATTGATTATGGCCAACCTAGATCGGGGACCTCGAGAAATAGCTTCTCTGGAGATAAGAAAGTAGAGATCCTGGTTCACTGTAGAGATCCTGGTTCACTTTGACAAGATTGATGAGCTTAAATCGGCTTAGGATGGTTGGAATAGACAAATAGAGCTTTCATTTTCTGCTTCAATCCTAATCGATCTATCTGTCTCTCTCTCTCTGGTTTGACAGATCCAACTTCGCTCACTCTAAATTCCTTACTGAGGAATGCAAGGGTATACCATCCTCCAAAGCCCATCAGAGTAAGAGTGAGTCAAAGAGACACCTGGTCCTACCCCTACTTACTACCTCTTCTACCCTCCATCTCCTCAACAAATCTAACCTTTTCTCTCCGAATTTCTTCCTTTCCACTCAGTCTCCAGAGCTAGAGGCTCAACTAGAAACCATTCGATTGGAACAAGAGAGGATCCAATATGAACAAATGGTATTACCAAGATCATTATCTTCCATGAATCATCATTCTTCTCCTTTCAATCTCAAATCCAACACCAACTCAAACTTCAATCCATCTTCTAACTCTACTCCTGGAACTGGGAGATACGGAGGTGGAGTGAATTTGAATTTGAATGGGAATGGAGCTTTGCCCGATCACCTGAAACTCTCGCCAGAACAAGAAATGAAGGAATGGAACGAAGTCAAGAAACAACTTAGTGCTATAGTCAATGTTCTATTGAGTATGGCAGCTACTGGAACTGCTGCTTGGTGGGCTTTGGGAAACGTTGGGATTGCAACAGTGAGTGAAATCAATGAGAGGCTACCTAATTTTCGATTGAAATCCTCAAGAAGAAAGAGAAGTTGACGCTTCGAAGACTGATTCAATATCTTCGCTTCTCTTCGTTTCACCTTTTGTCACCTTTTTCGATGTTTTCTTTTTTCTTCTTATCAGAAAACAGTGACTTCCCTATTACTCTCTTTCCTGATAGGAATAGCGGAAGTCGTCTTGTATTCTCGACATTGGAATAACGTTCAGGAAAAGAATCAGATTCAAAGTACAAAATCAAAGAATAAGAAGATCGATATTAAGAGATTTAATTTTCCGGATTCCATGAAGGAATTAGGAGATGACGAGGAGGAAGAAGTGAAGGAGAAGGTGGTGACAAAAGATTCGAGGATATTGGAGGGACTAGATCAGGGAATGGCATTGAAATTCTAACCATTGCTTTCTTTGTGTTTTCTTACTATTTCTGTACGAAAATCTCTTTTCCGAATGGAGTTCTCCAAGGCAGATACCCTTTGCAGATCCTCTCTTCTGAGGATTCGGATCATTCGCAGTTCTTTCGAGCGTTACGTTCAAGCCTTTTAACGAAAATTTTGAGAGGTGAAGCAATTAGAGATCAAGAGATGCGCAAGTGATTGATAACAAGGAGATTGAAGCATAGAGAATTGTTTGGTAGATCCTCAACGGACGTGAGGCCTGAACATTTTTGTTTATTTGACAAGATGTATAAAGAGCTTAGAGGAATTAACAAGATATAAGAGAAAGAAGGGGAGAGAGCTTTTGTTCTATTTTGAGCCAGATAGAGGAATTTCATGAGATCATGAAACCGAAGAAAGCAGTTTGGGAGGAGAGAGTCGGAGATTTCAAACCTCCTTCATCGAGCTCTACGCCTGTGGAATCTGATTCATTACATGTACTGCAAAAAGGAGAATAGGTGAAGAAAGGTCAGTGGCTAGGAGAAAAGAGGATACTCCACGAAAGCGAACTCACCTTTCCAAAGAGAGGAATCAAAGTTTGTGCAATAGTGAATGAGAAGACTCTGTTTAGAGAAGAGACGATGAGGATCATGAACAGGTTGCGTCAGTTTGAATCTGGAAAGAAACAGAGCAGGAATTGATCGAGTCTGAACCGCATATACTCACAGCTTAGGACCAACGACAAGAATCTAGAAGGAGAGCATGAGAGAGAAGAAAATTCGATCAGTACCTGAAAATTCGCTAATTTTCTAGAGAGGAAGTTTTTTTATTGGTTCTATTAGGACTCTTTCTTTGTCTTTCCTGAAACACTCGAGGCGAAAGAAAGGTCCAACTCGAGATTGCTTCATCTACATTGTTCAGAGGTTTCGGATGTATGCGTTCGAAACAACACTCGACAGACCAAGACTTCCTTGACTGAGAACTGCGAAAACTATTGAGCTGAATTTGCGTCTTGTCGAAATCAAGATCTTGAAGGAGAGATTGAACTTGGGCTTTCTTTATTGTTGATCTTGCTCTTCGAAGATTGCTGAGCTATGAAATACGATTCGACGAAGCAATCGAACGATTCGAAACTCACCTTCGGGGTCAAACCCTTGAAGAAAGAACCTAGACCTTCATTCTTGATCATTTCCTTCATGATAGTGACACCACCAACTTTGGATTCGAAGTTGGCATTCTGTATCCTAGTTTTGACAACATCCAAAGGAGCAGCGACAGTAATAGAAGCAACGGCACCAGCGATCGAAGCCGCGAAGTTCTGACCCCAAGTAGCTTTAGAATAATCTTCCAAGCCAAAGAAGTATTCCTTTGTAAAAGCAGAACCACCGAAAAGAGCAAATGAACCTGGAGCGTTTCTCATCGCAGTCCATCCCGCTCCTCTATACAGAGCCATGTTCTCATCAGCTACGATACGTAGGAAACCTCTTGATCTAAAGGCTTCTGGATTTGTCTGACGTTTGATCTTGAGGACATCTAGGGGTAAAAGAACGATCTCTCCGATTCCAGTCAGAGAACCTGCAGCAGCTGACATCATTGATTTACCGTTACGTTCTCCGAATGTAGAGGTGAAGAATTGTTTGTGATGGTTCGTTAGGTAGTCGTTGAAGTATGGCTGACCACCGTATTTGTAGACTCTTTGGAGAATCTTGTAACCTAAGGAAAGAAAAGGAAGTAAAAGATTAGAGGTCCGTGAGGAGGTAAAGTCGAAGCAAACCGATCCTCTATCTCTCCAATGCATTGCGAAAAGATCATTCGATCCATCATTGAAAACAATCTCTGGATTATATTGAGACGCATCCTCTCAGAATGCTTTCCGCTTAGCTCCACTTCTCTCCGATTCTTCTCGATAGGAAAGAATCAATCTCCCTCTCTCATTCTTGATCCTACTCACCAGCAGCATATCCAAGACCAGGGAATAGAGAGATGAGCTTTGTACCAACGCTAGCAGTAGCCTTATCCTTGAATACGATCTGAGTGACGCTGAGGGAAGATTGCTTGTTGGACATTAGACGTTTTGCAACAGTGTCTACTGGATGGAATAGAGCCAACTCTGCGATTCCAGAAGTTGCTGAACCAAGCACACGGGCTTTTCCAGATTCTTTCTGCTTTCCACCAGCGATCGGAGGCGACATTATGAGCTTGGTTTGAGGAGGTTTGGGGAAAGAAGGGAAGGTGGTTGTGGGTTGAGAATCAGAAGCCAATCTCAAAAAATTCTCTCTTGATCTCCCGTCAATCACTATCTTTGATCTCACGTTCGAAAGCATCATTGGACGCTCCAATTTCATATTTCCAATCTCATCAACGACAAATAACTTCAAGTATCTTCCCTCGTGCTCTCCAAGACCTAGGTCTCCTTCGTCATCGTTCCAACTCCAACTTCTGAGCAGCCAATCTTCGTCCATAATTCCTCTCCCTACGAGTTGCTCACTTTGAGCTTTACCCAGGTCAGATCTTAGCTACTCAGATTCTAGGCGAGTCCAAACATGGAACCCAAGAATCGACGAAATTACGACCAGAAGTCCAGAACGAGTCTGAACTCTGAAGTCTGAACTCGTGTTCTTCCCAGGGAATTGCTCATTACTTCTGTACAATATATACTTTTGCTCATGGATTCTGACTCGCCTAAGCTCTGAAACCCTATCCTTTCCGTCGCAGATCTCGACCTCATCATGACCTCGGAAGAAGTAGATACCCGTTTGTCAGATCCAAGTCAAGCTCTGCCTTCCGAAATGCTCTGCCATCTTCTCTCTTCTCTTGGACCTCAATCCATTGCAAAATCAAGCGCTGTCTCTAGGGCTTGGAGAGACTTGATCAATTCGGATTCAACGTTGCACAGAGAGGTGGATCTTTTGAAAGTTTATCGTCAACACCGAATCTTGGACCATCTCAATCGACTTTCGTCTCTGGCTCATCACAAACTCTGGAAACTCTCTTTGGATCTGACCAGGTTTTGCGAACGTTTTCACGGCCGTGATGATCGCGCCTCAGTAGAAGAGAGAGCAGTGAAGTTGGACGATGTTCTGGAGGTTGTTCAGCTCTCGAGAGAAACGTTGTGTTATCTCACATTCCATATCGACTTCGATAGGAACTATGGACCTAGCAAGGATGGCCTACCATTTATCAAACTTTTCCTTCCAGATCTCTTCAAGTTCCCTCGATTGGATCACATATCTATTGAAGCTTCTTCATTCATCGGTATAGAGAGTGGAGATGATCGTCAAGGGCACAAGAGTTTCAAATTGAATGATATTTCAGAAGATGAAGATGAAGAAGAGGAATGGGGCAGAGAGACGGCCGTGGACCAGAGACAATTTGCTCTGGAAAGAATCAAGTTTATGAAAAGGGTTAGAAAATTCACTGGAAGTGGTTTGACCAAGATACAAGGAGAGCGATGGGTTTGGCCTGTTCTTCTAGAGTCTATGAAGGAATTAATCATCTCAACATCTACTTTACAGACTATTAATCTGGATGGGTTTGATTTTGATAACAGGGTCCGAAGAGGTCAATTATGGAATTTTGCCATTGTTGAATGTCCTAAACTCGAATCATTTCGATTGTACGGTCCTAGGTTTATCTATCCTGATGATTCTAGTTATGAACCTAGCGTCCTTGAAAGGATCAAGCTCTCTAGAGATCCAAACAAGTTGAAACTAGATCTATTAAACTTTGATTTACAGTGGCTTTGGGAACCGATGGCCAGATTGATTGGAGATAGGTTAGAGGAGTTTAGCTTCAAGTTATTTAATACTCTTAGAACAGGTCCCGGATTTTTTCAGTCTGGGCTCTTCAACTCTTTACTTCTTCCGTTCAAAGACAGCTTAAGGGTTTTAGAGCTCGAGGATATCGATTGTCGACAAGACACTGATCCAAATCTTCAAAATACTTTGATCTTCTCAAACCTAGAACTCCTCAGCTTCAAAAGCGTCCAAGCATCTGTACTCAACCTTGGCTCAAGAATCAGGTCTCCAAAGTTGGACTCCATCAAACTGCAAGACGGGGCTCATCCCACCAAGGCTATCCAGTGTTTAATAGCTCTCTTGAAGTCACACAACTCAATTGTAACTTGGGTTCGTTTTTCTGGTCTCATCTCCAAAAAAGCTGCTCCTCAACAGGTCAATCTATCCTTACCTAATCTCAAAGTGCTTCAATTCTATGCTGAAAACGAAGAATCTCTCGAATCTCTCTTGTCAGGATTTGAATGTCCAAGTCTTGTCGAGCTTAGCCCTCTCCATCTCAAGAATTCTTTCAAGTCAATATCTCCCAAAGTACAATCAAGCTCAGGAAGCTGGGCAAGATCTAGTCCTCTTGTGGAAAGTAAATGGGATTACTAAGTGAGAAGGGTATGAATTCGAAAACAAAAGTGCTTAATTTGAAAAAACAGAGAGAGTGTGTGACTGGTACAGTTGGTTTACATGCAGAATTGAACAAAAAGATGACTGAAGAAAAGTAAGGAACGAAGATGCTGTCAGGGAACGTGGGAATTGTAGAACAATTTACAAGATGCGGGTGGAAAAGGAGAGCTCAACGTCGACGTGAGGCACTACGATAGGCTTTGGCAGGTGGCAAAGTACTAGGGAAAAGAGAGAGGGAACTCCTGTAACTATCAAATTTTGGAAATGGAATGTGCTGTTTGATACTCAGAGCATGAGAAGCTCAATTGATAACTCACAAATTTGAAGTCGCTTCTTCGTCCAAAATCTCCTCGTGAAGAATGGAGCTTCTCCTCGCACTGGAATTTGACCCTATAGATAAACTTGCGCTTTCTCTACGGCCATTGTAACGTTCTCTTGTGGCTCCAATTTCTTCTGTACTCTGATTGGTCGTCTCTGTAATGGAGACTTGATCAACGAGTGGTCTCAACATTTCGCTCGTTACAATGCGAAAACTTCCACTCATACTAGAGCTCCTACTTCGAGTTGAGGTGTTGCGATCTAGTGGCTGACTCTCAGATGCGTGAGTCACATTGAAAGACGGTAGTTCTGTCATGAGTCTTTGGGTCGCTTGCGATGGTTCATCCAAAGGTCTTGCTAATAAAACACTGAAGAGACTAATGTCGTAGAGTTTTGGTAGTGGAATTGCCAATGCATATGCAAGCGTTGCGTGAGGTAGTAAGTACACTGGAAAGAAAGGAAAAAAAAGAAAGAGGTTCAGGGACAGTCAGCTTCATCTTGTCTGAACAGCATTCGTCACCTTTCCAAGCTTAAGTTCTCACGTATGATCATCACGAGAGCGCTGAGACACAGTGCAGAACCAGTTTGGAGTGCTATTCTCTTCAAGACGTCTGCTCTAGAATCAGTCGAAGTGAATCCATTCCTGGCTCTCTTGAATGTCTTGACAAGACCGAAAGTCAAGATGGAGTCGAGAACTAGAGTCAAAATAAAAGCAGGGAGGATGTAATAACGCGGTGGACTTCTGATCTCAATGCTTTCGACTCCAGTCGAAACCAAAACTTTCTCCGTTGTGAGACAGTAAGTCGCATGAATCATTGATCCCAGAGTGGCGACCCAAAGAAGGATGGGAACAAAGAGACAGTACCGCCTTCTAGAAGTTGATGCATAAAAGTAGATTCTGTATATGAAGAAGGCCTGGACTGTACAGGTCTGGATTGCATACAGAACCGACTGAAGGATAAGAGTTTGATTGATCCCGGAACGTTGACGATTGTCGTCACTGAGAGAGGTAAAGAGAGAGCGCGAAAAAGGTGGGAAAGAAACATCAGCTTCAACAGGAAGAGAATTTGGATCTCATTACTCCATGAAGTCCTTCATACTCACTTGCTGTTCTGAACTATTAGGTACGTCCAAAGGATCGCGAATGCATTCGCTGAGTCTGCCACAGCAAGCGCAACCATGAAAATGACCAAGGCTCGGATCGGTCTGCCCTCTACGTTCCAGTACTTTCCATACGAATAGACTTGCATCCTGTTCATTTCGATAAGAATAGAGAAGTCGATGGATCGAAGTGCACGAATTTCTTTTGTCAGATCCTCGCGGGTAGAGTTGGTTAATGGCTATCAATTGGACTCTTTTTCCTCAAACTCACAGAAGCGCACCGAGAAGCACGAAATTCAAGGTCGATCCTATAAGAGGGGGTCCAAAGGTCTCTGCAAAACCCATCTTGAGATCTTGAGAGTCTACTGGATGTCGCAGAGCGTAGAGTATCAATTCAAGAGACCCCTGGAACTGGTCGAGTCGATTGCTTGATAGCAGAGAATTGATGGACGAGAAGCTGAAGAGATGACTCCAGTCAAATTCTGAAGATGAGTTCTGAGGACAGAGAAAAGGAGGAGAAGCAGAAAGAAAAGAACAGGTTGAGATGACAGAATGCTTTTATAGGCAGAACTGAGCGCCCTCTTCGCTGGATTCGGCTTTGGGCTGCAAGTGATCGCTGCGAACAATCAAAAAAGTCGAAACCCACGTTTGTTTTGCTTGCATTCCTGATTCCTGCTTGTCCGGTCCTTGTTTGGCCGCCGTCGGGGCCACTTGGGTGATAGTGGCAAGCTGCAGCATAGTAAAAACGATAGGGCAAGGTGCCAACCTTATTCAAGATGCGAAGGAGTATTTCTGGAGCAAGGTCGATCTATGTACCCATGTGGTATTGAAGGGCTCAACGGGCTACGTACATACATCGTAAAAGAACGCTGACTCGGAAGTGAAGTCGTTCGAGTCTTCGAACGAAATCTGCTCAAGACGAGAGAAGCACGGCCGACGCAGAGCAAAGAAAAAGTGTTTGATTGAAATATTGAAAGGAAAGAGATAAGTAAATAGTAGGTAGACAAGAGAAAACTTTCAGTCTTCCACGTAGAAGTGAAGGATGCAAGAAGATTAGAGGCAAATTTCAGAGACCGGCTCTGTTCAAGACAACAAAGCTATCCTTTCCAGCTTATTCCAACACAGGTCTATTCTTTCTGACTCCAGAAGCCACCGACTTTCTAGCACCTTTGTGAGCACTTGCACTGATGCTCGATCTGACCTTTCCGCTCTTGAGACGTGAAGCAGGCATAGAAGATCTTGGATGATTACCAGAAGTGGGTGAAGTGAGAGTTGAGAACGTATTGGGAGACATGATTTGAGCCTTGGAAGTTGAGGTCTTGTTGTTATCAGCCTCGGTCTCTTCTCTCTCTCCTTGTACTTTTGTTTGGGATTGAGCCAGAGCTAAGGCTTGAGCTTCTCTCTTCTTGTTGACTAATCTATTGCCATCGATTCTTGGTCTCCTAGCTGCAGAACTGAGGACTTTTGGAACTTGACCTTTGGAAGAAGTGGAAGATTCAGGTTGATTGGAAGGACCGGTTGGAAACTTGAGAGTTGAACGAGAACTGATGCTGTTCGCGTTGACCTTGATTGGAGATGGGATCTTGGTTGGACTCTTGTTGAAAGTTGGTCTAGCATTTGAAGCCAGACGAGTGTTTTCAGCTCTCAATCCTTCTAATGCTTCCTTTGCCGAATACGTTTTGTAAGTTGGAGTCTTTTTGAGACTGGCTTGAAGATCGAATTTTGGTTTCTCTTTTTGAGTTGAGCTTAAAGTTGAGCTCGAGCTTGTAGTTCTAGAGTTTGGGCCGATCGATGCAGTGGAACGAGAAGATGAAATGGATGAAGGTTTCAACGATGAAGAGATAGAAGCTTTTGAAGATAAGGATGCTGATGTCTTTGAAGATGAAGATGCCGATGTCTTTGAGGAAAGAGAGCTAGAAGGTTTGGAAGATAGTGAAGCAGAAGAAGTTGAGATCGATGTTTTGCTTGCAGTAGAAGGAGCAGTCGAGGGTTGAGAAGTGAAGTCGAAGACATTCTTGACGGCATTGGTGAAACGAGACAATCCGGCTCTCTTCTTTGCTTCAGGTACAGCGGCAGTCGAAGCAGAAGCCGTAGTCATTCCAGTTCTATCTTTCGCTTTGGCCTTCTCAGAGGCAAGCTTGATAGCCGCAGGGTTTCCAGCCTTTCTCCTAGCTGCGTTCAAAGCTCTTTCCCTCTTTCTTCTTTCGATTTCCAGAATCTCTTGACTAGAAACAACTGGTTTGGAATCGGTCTTGATCCTTTTAGTTTCTGGTTTGATGGAATCGCTGTTTGAAACGTTTCGTTTTGCTGCATAGTGTTGATCGATCCCTTCCATCTTATCGAAATGCTTCTCGTGAGATTTGTTGAATCGAGCAAGAGACTGAGAAGAAGAAGGCAGTTGCAATCTTGGAGCTTGAGTTTTGTTCCAAACTAGTCCAGAAGTTGAAGCTGTGAGATTGGAGGTTGAGTGGCCAGAAGCTTGTAGACGTTTGTTCATCTCGGCCAAGACTGCAGCAGTAGCAGAGGATGGAATCGAATAAGAAGGCATAGGGTATTTCAGAGGAGAAGGAACCATAGCAGAGACTGCTTTGGCAGGTGAGATTGAGATTGAAGAAGTGGATTCTCTTGGACCAACGACTCTTGAAGGTCTAGGTCTGATGATTCGAATAGGTTGAGGCGAATCAGGGGCATCTTGATTCAATCTTTCTCTTGCCGACTTTGTTGCATTTGGTGAATCTGGTTGGAGTGGTAAACCGTCTAGTAACATGATAGAATTGCTACCTTTCTCGGGAGAAGAATCGATGATCTCATCCTCTTTTTCCACTTGCTCGATACCTCTCTTTCTAGACATGGTTCCACCAAATATCTTCCCAGCTTTCTTCTTCAAACTAGAAGTTAGACTCGATAAACTTGCCAGACTACCGATAGAACTGTTGGATTTCGACTTAGACAACTTTGATCCCTCACCCACTCCGAACTCCTCCAAAGACGAAGAGCGAATTGGAACAGCAGAAGGATTGTTTGAATTTGGATGAGAAATGAAAGAGTAACTTTCTTCGCAATCCTTCTCTGGAAAAGATCCGACCATTTGTCTTGGTAGGTTCTCTTCTTCGTCGACTTCACTTTGATATATCTCTCCCTCCGATTCCTTCATTTCCTCATCTTGATTCTCCATTTCCTCGTTTCCGTCTTCGTTGACTTGCTCTTGAGACTCAAACTTCTCCAAAGAAGGATAGATTCTAGGAGTTTGATTTGAGACTGGAGAAGCTGGCTTCTTTTGTGGAGTAGATCTTGTGGCTTCAGCGATGACCGCAGATTCTTCCTTCACTGAAGAGGTCCTAGAGGAAGACTTGGCATCCTCATTTGATGCTGGAAGAGCTTCTTGAACAGATTCCTTCTCGAGTTCTTCTTCTTCTCTGGAGACCAATCCAGCTTCCTTCCCTCCGATCTCATTTGATTCCGACTCATTCTCGACTATCTGACCTCTCAACAGTTTGCTAGCTAGAGTATCTTTTGCTCCAAAATTAACCGAGTCATTTGAAGTAGCGGTTGATTTCGAAGCTGTAGTTCTTGCTCTGTTGTTCAACCTTCTTCCTCCTCTTCTGACTGGGACCTCGACTGGAGCTTCTTCAGTAGCTTCTGTTTCTTCAGTTTCGACCTCTTTGGAAGAGTCTGAGCTTGATTGAAGGTTGGAAGGTTGTTCGTCGTCGGAGGTTTCCTCTTCCAGACTCTGTTTGCTGGTGGATCTGAGGACTATGAAGTTGCCCTGGGTTGGATTCTCTTTGTCTAGATGTTGAGATGCAAAAGCTTGTAGTCTTGAGACTAGATCTGGTTTCTGTTGGAAAGAAGGGAGAAAGAATGGAGAGTCAGTGACTGAGTGCTTTGTTTGTTGTGAGATCAATCAACTGACTATCCAAGGGACAAGACGGGACAAGACGCAGTGCTCACCTTTCCGCTGGATTGCAGGCCATGTCTCTTACAAAGACTGATAAGCTGATCCTTTTTGAGGGAATGGATGGCGTGAGGGTGTTGAAATAGAGACGACGAGCTGGATGAAGCTGTTAGTGAATTCGAGCTCGATGAAGCTGGTCGTGGTGGTTCCGATTGTTGAGCTTGCTTTCTCGTAGGCATTCTGGCAATCGAGTGAGGTTCGATAGGTAAGAATGAGAGCGTTTGACTCTGAGTCGTCGATAAACTGAAGAATGGAGTTGTTGTTACCTAAAGAAGAAAGGGAAAGAAAGGAAAGAACTTTCCAATCAAAGAAAAAACACGCCCAAGATCGGATCACGGGATCAGCATCAATTCGATCTCTGTCTCTCTCTCTTCAGGCGCCCCTGGCAATACAAGAAACTCAATTCAATTCAATTGTCTCGGATTTGGGGCTCTTTGATGGGTGAATGTGAGAGAAACAAGAGCGAATACCTGAATAATGAATGAAGCAGCCTTCGATTCTATCTCAGAGATCATTCAAAAGATCTGAAACAATTGCAACCCGAAAAAAGCAAAGAAAAAAGAACAAAATCTACAAGTCCAAGTCGACTACAACTTCGAGACCTCAGAGTTCCTGACGATTGTATGACGTCCGATCTCATGAATGTTCTTGCAACCAGCCAAAGCAGCGTTCAACTCCAAGTCTGCCATCAAACCTTTGAAAACATCAGAGACACCTTGCTCGCCATTCACAGCCAGACCCCAGGCCCATGGTCGTCCTATTCCTACCGCATGGGCACCCAAAGCTGAAGAGAGACGAGAGAGCGAGAAGAAGTCAGACGAGTATTCTTCAAGCCATTCAAACTCGAAATTGTACCTCAAATTAACTCACCAAGAGCCTTCATGACGTCTGCCCCGGTCCTAACTCCACTATCAAAGATGACAGTCTTCTCTCCTCCGCTATGACTTCTACAAAGCTTCGCTATCTTCTCCAGAGTGTGCAAAGATCCGATAGCACCATCGACCTGTCTTCCTCCATGATTAGAGACCCAAACACCATCCATTCCGTGTGCTAGAGCTAGCTCTGCATCTTGGACAGACTGGATTCCTTTCAAGACGATTGGATTTTGACTCTTGTCTGTAGAACTCGATTCGCCCCACAGCTTTCTCAAGAGCTTCAAATCATCCCATTTCCTAGAGTTTCCAGGAGTCAAAAGACCAATCGCAGCGATGGAAGCTTCGAAGATTTCTTCTTGAGTTGCGTCCGATGAGAGAGGGGACTTGCCATTGCAATATTTACGAACAAATACTGGATCTGAAAAGAGGTTCTTGACTCCTTCACCTTTGAGGAACGGATTGTAGGCTGTATCTAAGTCGTTTGGTCTGTATCCGAGACTCCAGGTATCGAGTGTCACTGAGAGAGGAGAGAGAGAGAATGGGTCAACGACTGTTCGAGCTCGAGAGTCTCTGAAGCTTAATTCTTCGAATCCTCGAAAGCTCCAGGGTTTCCAATGCTCACCGACCAAGACTTGGTATCCTGCTTTTTTAGCTCTAGACAACAAAGATTCGGTCACTTCATCATCTGATGGCCAGTAAAGCTGATAATATAAAGGCGTTCCCGTTGATTTGAAGTCGGCGCCCTCTGCTACTTCTTCGATGGAATAAGAGGCAGCCGAAGAATGAGCTACAGTTTTTTCAGTAGAAACATACGACGAGAATGAATGTCATGGAAGAACGGAGAGATAGGTTAGAGTCGTGCTGCAAAAGATGAACGAAGCTCTGTAGACTGCACTTACTACTTCTCGACAAAGCATGACTCACTGTAAGGAATCCCAAGCTCAGAAGCCGCCGTTGCAGTAGCCAAATCCGCATCTTTGTGAAGTTGCTTCTGCACTCCAATAGGACAAACAACCAGAGGAGCGCTGATCTTTCTTCCAAAGAGAGTCGACTGAGTGGTCTCTGTGGAAGAGAAGTTCTCGATCGTAACGTTTGCGAGCATACGGGGGACAATAGAGTATTGATCGAAAGCATCGCGATTGTTCTTCATAGTCTTACCATTAGAAGCTCCTCCTTGGACGTACCAATAAGCCGGTAGACCCAATTCACTCTTTGAGAGGATCTCTTTGGCTTGATCGTGCAGATTTTCGTATCTAGTAGTTTGAGGCTTGATTCCTGAAAGACCTCCGATGTAGATCTCTCTTTGGAATGACGACTTTGGATTAGAATCTGACATTGAAGTTGATGGTTGGAAGGAAGAAGAGTTCCGAGGTGAGATTTGTCGATTGTCTCAATCTTCAATCTTCGGTGTTAGAAGTTCTTCTTCAACAACAACACCATCAACGCAGAGAATGAATGGATTGCCCAGAATTGGCTTATTCGTTGGAGAATGGGGATCACAGAACATGGTAGAGGTAAGTAAAGGAATCAAATCAGAGCAGGCAGGCAATCCGAGCTGACATTCTATTTCTCCTTCTCTTCTTCTAGCTTCTCGTGAGGAGTTGTTCTCTCTTCAACTCTTTACAAAAGATTCAGGATTCAGGGCCTTCATCATCTCGAAATGATCATCTCACACTGTCAGCACAAAGGCATCTTCGACGCAAGCTCAAGCCAGACGATACTGACAATTCCCATCCTTGCCTGCCTTTCCCTTCCCCCAGTGGTCCTTCCGACCAAGAGATGGCTTACTATTCGAGATTCGCGACTCTTTACAGAGCTGCTCTCTCAGCTTTCCTTGAAAAAGCACAAGACGTAAGTCGATCAGATCGTCCCATCTAATTAGCTTCTTGCTGACTTCCTTTCTTCCATTCTTCCTTCTTAGTCAACACTCTCTTCTTCCTCTTCAACTTCGAATCAACTTCCACCAAAATTGCAAGCCAAAGAATTACGTACTATTCTGCATTTGGCTCAGGTGATCTTCATCCCTGCTGATGGCAGAGGTTTGGGTGTAGTGGGAGAGGAGCTGTTGGACTGGTTAAATGAAGATGATCCTGGTGAGTCTATGTCTTTCGAGAAGTCTTTGAAAGATTAGCTTCGTGCGAGTTCCAACCAAAGAAGTGCAGAAAAGGGCGGAAAATGTCAAGAAGAGAGAAGAATGCTCGAAGAAGAAATGATGAAAAAACAGTAAACTGCTATAACCTTCGTTCTGCCTAGATCCAACCCTTAGACTTGGGATGGTGATGCGGAGAGTTTAACCTATGTCCACTGATATTCTACAAACGTGAAAAAGATGAGAGGAAGAGAGGGAGAGAAGACAACGTGGTTCTCGAGCTCTCAAATCTCAAAAGCTGACTTCTCTCCTCTTTCCAACCTCGACTTTCTTTCTTCTCACTCCGATAGGTCCAACAGAGGCACAGGGAATGGAGATAGCGTTCTTGAAGACTCCTTATGAGTCTGACCAGTTCGCGACCTACATTCTGAGGTGAGTAGACTAGACTTTGGTTCGACTTGAATTCTGAAACTCGACAGTTCGAAAGCTGAAATGCATTCCCTTTTTTCCTTTTCACCTGTAGCTGCGTACTTCGTGGCTCGCACCCTCAGGCAGCTGCCATGATGAGAACTCTTTCCACTTCTGCTTATCCAACTCTGGTCAAAGTCTCTACTCAAATCGCAGATCTCCTCGACTCATTCCCAAGATCTACGAAATTCGATTTGGAATCCGAGTTCCTAGCTTCTCGTCGTAAATGGATCTCTCAATTGAGATCTCTGATCAACAGCTCAGAGTCAGAGTTCAATCAATTGGAAGATGAATTGGCGGAAATTGGTGGATTCGAAGGTGACGAACTGATAAACACGAGATGTGAATGGCAAGCTGAACTAGGAGTTCTCATGAGAGTCATGCTTGGTGATAAAGATTCACTTTTGGAAGTCTGTTCGACTTGGGCTGAAGCTTTGGGCGCTTGGGGAGTTTTGGTCAGTCCTGGTCTCAAGAGAAATGACATTCCGTGAGTGAGATGCTTGTTGAAAGCGCACATCTTTTGTGTTCAATTATCTTCGGTTCTCGACTAACGGTTTCCGTTCTCCTTCTTCAACAGTCAAGTCGCTCAGCTCATCTTTGAATCCTTTAGAAAGACAGGAAAATCCGGACCAGAATTCGATTCAAATGTTTCGAAAGCAGAACAAATGATGAGAGAACTAGCCTTAAATAACCCAGTTGAATCCATCAAGCTTTCTCAATCCGTAGATCCATGGCTATCCTGTCATTTGACTGATCTTTTCAGTAGAATGGGTATACTTTCAGAAGAGTCTCGGATGATGGATCAAGACGAACAAGAAGATTTCAATACCTTGGACTCAGATCTCAGATTCGAATCGATTGAAAATTATGCAAGCTATCTTTTGGAAGATCAAGGTCTTTGGAGAATCGCTTTAGATTATCTTTCTCAAAATCAAGTCGAAGATGATAGTGGTGCAAATAGTAAATTGAATAGAGCTAGGAGAGCTATGAGAGCTGTCATTATGAAGGTTCCGGTTCTGGGAACTATGAAAGGGAAAGCTAGACAATTAGATGATGATAGAGTGGTCGAAGATGATGATGGAGAATCCGAGGTGGCCAAGCAACAAGTTGAGAAGGATGAATTCGAGACTGCTGATGAATTGATTGAAGCTTGCGACTTCTTCAATCTGCAGAAGGAGAAAAGGTTGATCTGCAAGGTGAGTGATTCATTATATTTAATGTTCCTCAGAATTCAAAACCTTTGCAAGCGTTTGATACGCAATCTTCAATCTCTGCCCTTTCTACTCCCCCCTCTCTTCACAGAAAATCGCAAGAGAACTATCCGCTCAGTCACGATTCTCTCCATCATTAGTCTTTGCAATCTTGGCTTCAGATTTAAGCTTGATTCAACAAATATCCGATGTGGTCCTAGACACTTACATCGAACAAGGAGCCAAAGCTTTCATCTCTCTAGTCGATTCCTTACCTCAAGGTTTGTTATCACCTTTCCCAATCCAAGAAGACGAAGAAGAAGACCGATATCATCTCGATTCCGAGGCGGACGATTTAGAAATGCAAGATGCAGATCAAATGGAAGAAGATGATGAACAAATCAGAAGATCGAAATCCAAATCCAAAGCCATCAAGACCAGTTCTCAGAAAAGAGAGAGACTAGCGACTCAATTGGCTCTCCAAGGAGGATTGAACGTTAGATTGCTCTTCTTAGGTTATTATAGAGATTTCTTAAGAGATTATCAAGAGGGTAATCTAAGGAATTCTGCTAGGCTGATCATTGAATTGCTTCAAAGTGAATTTGCTCCTGAAAGGTTTTGGGCGGTGTTGTTGATCGACAGTGTCCCACTACTCAAGAGTGAGTTTTTGAGATGTTGACTTGAAATGCTTATATGCCTTCGAATCTTCGACTGACTCTCTCTCTCCCTCTCTTTCTTTTCCAATCTCACCTTCATCAGGTCTAGATCCACCTATTTCACCTCAGCAGAGACTTTCGAACTAATGAGATGTGTAGAATCCGTGACTTCCTCTTCCACAATCCATCCCAAACAAGCTTCTTATTGGTTAAGTTGTTTGGAAAAAGTTCTCTTTAGAATCTCAAAGTTTTCAAACGATCTCGAAGGAAATGAAGATGAGCTATTGCAATTAGAGAATGAATTACAAATGGAAATCGAAAAGGATTTAGATGGTGGAGAAGGGAAAGAATTGAACAGTAATTCAATCTTGAAGAGATTGGATGTGGTTAGATTGTTTGCTGCTAGACATTTGGCTAAGGAAAGTGCTGGTAGACCTGGTTTATCATTGAAGATGGATATGAGTTTCGCTGGAGAGTGAAGGAAGAGAGAAGGGATAGAAAAGAAAAAACACCTTGTATTATACTGTCTTGTTTAAATTATTCTCTTTGAGGATATTTAGTTCAACACTCGTTCGTGAATGTATGATACATGTCAAATAATCGATCGCATTTGATTTCAAGAAGCTTAGAATTACAACAGCAGATTTCTCGAGAGAGATAGAAGGGAGAAAGAAAAGGAAGGTAAGATTTGTATTTGGGAATTTCCGAGAAGCATTTGTTTGTGAACCTTTACTTGTTTATTGGAGATTAGTTTTCTGAGAGTCGGGACAAGAGCTATATTCACAGATAAGCGAATCAAAGAGAAAAAGAGCAAAGGAAAAAAAGAGATCTACTAGAAAGGAAAGATGAACGTTTGGATGGTCTGGAAATCAGAGCCTTGTTTCGATTGTCATCGTCTTGGACCAAGAGAGGTGATAGCTTTTGAATCCAAAGGTAGACCAGTCAATGGATCGACGTTATTATTTCTCATGGTTTCCTGAAGGTATTTGAGTCTAGCTTGATCGAAAGTCTGAAGAGTAAACAGAAACGGTAATAGAGGGGCAGAGAGATCTCCAAAGAGTTTCAGCAAGCGTGCTCTGAGGAAGACAATATCTCGTACTAATCTAATTGTTTTCGTAACGCTGAATCTTTTCGACTTCTACTTCATTGCTTCAATTGACTTTCTATCAATTCCATCAGAGGACTAAAAGCCAGAGTTCCTGCCACTTGGAGCCTCTCAAGCTCAGTCCAACCTCGAGAGACCTTGGCCCAATCCTCAATCCGCATCTCTTTAATTTCCGACTCACCAAATCATCCCTTTGCATGATCAACTGAACAGCATTTGCACCCCTAGGATCCAATCCAGACCTCGAATCACCATCTCTGATATTTGCCTCAATGTCAAAGAGGTTGGAGTTGAGACCGGCATCTCTATTTGAAATCCAATCGAAACCTGGCAATCGAGAGTAAGGGACTGTGGATTGAGAGAGTAGAAAGGGAGGAAGCCTATCTTGTATCTCCTTTGGTAAAAGTGGGATGAGACGAGATCTGAAGAGATAGAGAACTGTGAAGAGAGAGATGAAGGATGGACGGAGGATGGATGATTAGAGGATCAGATGGTCTGGTTGATTGTAGAGAGATGGCTGATTGATGATTGATGCTTACTGAATAAGAATGTTAAGATGACTACGCTTGGAAGGAGTAGCGAATAGAACATGTTGAATGTGGATGATGAAAGTGGAAGGAAAGATAGAGAATGCAACTCTTTCCCCTCAATCCCATTCAAGTCATCCACCTCAAATTTCTGGAATGAGTTCGACTGATTCTCAATCCAAAGCAGACAATTCCGATTCCAGTTCTTTGCCTTCTGGCTGGAGTCAGCACACTGGACCTCAAGGCCAAGTGTATTATTACAATTCAATCTCGAAGCAATCCACTTATTCTAAACCTACTTCAACATCAACATCTACCAATGGATCAACTAGTGCAACTGTCAAAGACAAACCCTTATCCAAGATTCCCATCCCAGACACTGACGGCTGGTTGAAAGTCACTACGACTCAAGGAAATGTCTTTTATTCTCACAAACCTTCAAAGAGAAGTGAATGGTCAATCCCAGAGGAAATCAAGGACCAAGTCGAAAGGTTCAATCAACAATTGAAAGCACAAGAATCAGAAAATGACGATTCAAGCGCAAAGAGAAAGAGAGAAGAAATCCAAAATGACAGTGCGACTGAGAAACCTTTTCAGTCTTCTCAAGACGCTGATCCTTCTCCAAAACGTCCAAGGACAGAGGAGAATTCTACTTCTTCTCAGCAACAATCTATCACTGAGTTCGTATCGGATCCAAGTGGCAGGGATCATCAGGAAGAGACTGAGGAGAATGAGGACGAAGGAGATGAAGATCAAGATGAGAATGAAGATGAGGAATGGCAAAGACAAATGGCCGCCGAAATGGCTGCTGAAGCTCAAGAATTGGAGGAAAAGGAAAGAGAAGAAGAAGAAGACAATCCTGAACAAGTGGAAGAAGAGAGAAATCCAGACAGAAATCCTCCAGGTCCACCTCCTTCTAAACCTTCTGATCAACCAATCCCAACTCAACCTCAACCTTTATATTCAGGTCCACCACCACCTCTAATCTCTAATCCAAATTATTCAATTCCACCACCAACTTCAAATCCCAATTATTCAATCCCTCCACCTCCAATCTCAATCCCCTATCATCAACAACAACAACAACCTCCACCGACCAATTTCTCTCATGAAGAATCTTTGGCTCTTTTCAAACACATGTTGACGACTTTGAATGGTACTAGAGAGGAAATCGATCCAATGGCACCTTGGGATAAGGAATTACCTAAATTTGTTCATAGGATTGAATATTCAAGGTTGAACAGTTTAAAGGATCGTCAGGAAGCTTTCAATGATTGGTGTAAGGTTAGATTGAGAGAAAAGAGAGCTGAAAAGGCTAAAGCTAAAGAAGAAGGAGGAAGTTCGAAGGTTTCTTCTTCGGATAATGGGAAAGGAAAGGAGAGAGAAGGTAGATCTTCAACCAATGGAAAGGAGAGTGAGAATGGAAACGGAAATGGTAAAGGAGAAGAGGAGAAATCTTATAGAGAGTTATTAAAGGAAAACGTCACTTCTACTCGAATGATTTGGGACGATTTTAGAAAGAAATTCAAAAAGGATAGAAGATTTTTCGGATTTGGTAGGGATGACAAAGTTAGAGAAAAGGTCTTTAGGGATTGGTTGAGAGAATTGGGCGAAGGTGAGTTTTCGACGATTTCCTTTTTCTTGGTCTGAGTCTTTTGATTTCTACTTTTATGCTTTGGCCTTCTGACTGATTCTGAAGTCTGCTTTCCTTTTCCTTGCTCTTTTTTCTCCCGCTTTTGGCCTCTTGTTTGATTCTTGAAAAGTGAAACGATTGGCTTCCATTCAAGCTGAAAAGGATTTTAAAGCTTTGCTTTCAGAGAAGTTATCTCATCAAGTTCAGGAGGAATCGAAACAATCGAAATCAAAGGAAGAAGTTTCGGATTTATGGAAACAATTGAAACAAACACCTGGTTTGGTCGAAGATGAAAGGTATGAGAAAGTCGGTAGTTCTAGTAAGAGATTGGAATTGTTTGGAGATTGGTTGAAGAATCCTGATGATAGTCATAACAATAAAGTAGAACCATCAAAAGATACATCATCAACTTCCAATTCCAAAAGTAAATCAGAACAAAGAGAAAAAGCATTAAAAGAGAGATCAGACCAAGTTCGAAAGGAAAAGAATCAATTAGAGAGAACCAATCAATCAGCATTAAATCAAATCCAAAAACAAGACGCTTCTCTAAATTTCAATCAATTCCTAATCGATGAAATCAAAGATCCTCTTTTGACTTTTGATGAAATTTCCAAAACTTTTGAAAAAGATAGGAGATTTAATGATAGGAATTTACATTGGAATGCAAAGAAGGAATTGGTCGAAAATCATTTGAACAACCTTTATGGAAAGAAAAGATCGAGTTTGAGAAAGATTTTCGAAGAAGTATCGAAGGGAAGTTTGGATTTGGATGATAGAGAAGAAGAAGTATTGAGTGAGGTGAAGGAGAATGAGGAATTTGAGAGATTGAAATTGGGTTCTTTGTTTAGAGATGAGAAGTTGGAAAAGGAATTCAGGATATGGAAAGAGGAGAAATTCGAAAAGGCTAGATTGGAATTTCAGGAAATGCTCAAAGGTGAGTAGGTCGTCTTGCTTTACTTTGTCGATTGTCTTGATGCATTCTGACGATACTCTTTCCCTTTCCTCTGTCTTCACTACCTCGATCTTTGGGCTCATTTATCTTTTCGTTCAGAAAACGCCTTCATCTCCTTTTGGGGTAAGCTACGAAAAGAGAAAGAAGGCGGTAAAGAGGGAGAAGAGAAAGTCGAAGATGACGAGGATGAAGAGGATCAGCCGGATCTCTTGAAGATGGCTCAAAAGGTTGATTTGGAAGAAGTCCATAGCGTTTTGAGGGTGAGTTGAGCATTCTATTGACCGGTTCCTCGACTCGACGACAAGCCGAAGATGGTCAGAATCTCATCCGTTCTTCTGTTTCGTCGACTTTATCTTTTTCTCTGGTCCCTGGCAGAACGATCAAAGGTATAGAACCTTTAAGCATCTTCCAGAGAAAAGAGACGAATGGATTAGAAATCATCTCTCCAATCAGGCAAAGTTGAACCAAACTGTTCATCAAAAGTAACTTCATTTTTTTGTGGTCAGACCCGTCTTCTCGAAACGTTGCTTCCTTTTCCAAATTCTTGATCAAAATAGTGAACTTTGATCAACAGATTTGGTCGTCTCATTGTTCTTGTTAGTTTGCGAGAGAGCACCCGAATCACATCGCCGCTCTTCGAAATCTATGGAGAGCAAGATAAAGAGGTCCGTGCAGAAGAAGCGAACTGGACTTCAGCTCTTCTCTTCGCAAAAAATCTTGCGAGACTTCTCTCGAATTCTCTCAAAGAGACCTGAATGGATTTCTTTACGATGGAAAATGAAAACTACAAAAGAGCGAAAACAGCGATTGAAGAAAAGGGCTAGAATCCAACAACGTATCACTTCAGCCTTTTGATCCACTCTTGATGTAATACTCGTTTCTCTGACTGGATTTTGATTTATGGTTCTGCTTGATAGCTAAAGATTCATTCGTCCTCTCGATTGCTTGACTTCTGACTCTCTTCTTGAGTCTGCTTTCCTCTATTTCCCAAAATTGTTCCCTCTCCATGTTTCCTACAATATTCCAATCGACAACTCTTCCCCTTTTAACCTCCACTCTGGACCTCACTATCTTGTAGCTCGTTTCCATCTGATTCCTGGTTGAGCTTTGGAGCTGACTTTTCAAAGCGTTTTTTGAGAGTTGCTGGATATATTTGAGTTAGGTTTGGATAGTCGAATTTGGAGAAGAAGTCTACGAGGCTCTGATCGCCGCCGTAGATGGAAAGTCTTTCTAATTTCGGAAACGAGAAGACTTCTTTCTTACTCTTAGCGACACCATTTCTGTTTGATCCACATGCCACTTCGATTAATTGTGTATCGTGTTCTTTTAGAATCGAAAGCAAGCTAGCAAAAGCGTCTCCTGGAAGTCTCTCAGATCTAAAAGAGACGTTTTGAAGTTTCGGAGATTTGATTCTTGAGAAGAGCGACATGACAATGTATTGCACATTGAAGAGATTGAGTGTTTCCAGATTAGGGAATAAAAGAGTGACTTGCAAATCAGGTCCAGTGTCCGATCCACAATTGATCCCTGACAGCTCCAAAGTCTTCAGAGTCCCTTTGAAGTCAAGGATAATCTTTTCGAAAGCTCCTGAAGAGAATAAACCAAGTCCTCTTCTAAGAGATCCTTCAAAATCAATACTGAACTTCTCTAAATCTTTGACCAATCCTGCAATCTGCTCCCATTTCATGTTGAAGCTCTTGATGTTCATATCGAGGTCTGTAGATTTCTTGGTGATCATGAAGCTCTCGACGATTAGCTCGTCTCCCGAGTCGTGAAATTCATCATAATAGTCGTCATACATTCTTTCACTGGGACCCGTGAGATTGAATCTTACGAGCTTTGAACACTTGGTAGCTTTGTTCCATACTTCCTTCCTCAGAGATTTATCAAGGAAGTCAAAGCCCTGTAGATCTATAACCTCAAGTGTTGAGGTCGAAGCCCAAAGCTTTCCCAGAATTTGACGAGATTCTGATCCCCAAACCCATCTACCTCCTCCGAACTCAGTTAATCCACTTCCAGCAAAGTTTACAGCCAGTTTCATCAACTCTAGTCTTGCAGGTCCAAATCTACTTTGGTTTATGTTGATTTTCCCCCCATAACCAGCGTCTTCAGTCCAACCACTCTTCTCTCCAGACCAAGAGGTGTCTTCTAGGCCAAAGTACTTAGATCCATCTTCATCTTTTCCGGCCTTGATGGCAATGTAGGTTGAAGCTTCGACGGAGATCTTCTTGAGAGATGAGAAATCTTCGAATAGTGGTTGAAGGAGAAGTGTAAGAAATGGAAGAGCGTCTTGAGAGGCAACGGGTTCGCCAAAATCTTCTTCTTCGTCACGAAGAATTAACGAGATGTCTCTCAAAGTCCCGTTTGACAGTTGAAGACGTTCTATGAGACTTTCCAAAGTAGCTGATGTAAAGTTTTTTTCTTCCTCATCATCATCATCATCCTCATCGTAGAATTCGTATCCATGATCTTGCCAAAATGAGCTCAAATCTAGGGAGACTTTGGTGAGCCTGTTACGAGATCTAGATGAAAGACGAATGAAATGATCCATAACTTGTCTTCTCCATTCCACTTTCGATAGATCGATTTCGGTATGTAAAGTCGAGTCTGAAAGGATCGCTTCTCTCCAAGCTCTGCAAACAGCGCTCGAAGCCGCGATCGAGAAGGGTGAGAGTGGGAAGAGGAGGTGAGATAGCAACTCCTCTGGTAGAACTTCGAGAGGATCTTTCAACTGTGGAGTTTTTGAATCGGAAGAAGTAGTTCCCTTTAGCTTGAACTGAGAGGTAGCTTCATCATCTTTGGAGGAGCTCATAATGAGGATTCGTTCTGTCAATGAGAGGATTGGAGCAGAGAGTGCAAAAGCGACATGTAGTCAGCGAACTTGCTCTTTCGAATAGCCAAAGTACTCTGGAGTAGAAATAGAACCACTCTTACAACGTTTGTCTTCTGCTCTGCTCGAAAGAGAGAGTGATTCGTCCTGGATGGAGTCTTGCTGATTTCCCATCCCTTTTCGACGAAATCGAGTTCAAGATCGCCTCTCCTTGTCCAGTTCTTATCTATGTACTCACCTTGAATCTTAAGATGTCAAGGTTTCTTCGAAAGGACTCGAAACCGTACTTGAGGGGATGTTAATGGTCGAAAACCGAGTTGGATGTAGTGGTGAAAGGGCAAGAAGATTTTCGCTTTTCGCATTCTCTTTAAGGATCGTCGCAAATTGTCAACGATGTCCTGAGCTGGCACCTATCGAACGAAATAGATTCAACAGACTGTATCAACGCCAAGGAGCAGACAAAAGCGAACTTCAAACCGAGACGTGGGCTGAAGTCTACCAAAGATCAGGCTTCGTTGCCGAACCATCTGCTGAGAACAATACAAGTGCAAATAAAACTCAACCACAAACAATCAATATTCTACTTTCTAGCTCCCCCAAACTTCTTTAAAGGATCACTCTTCTTTCCACCTCTACTCGATCCTCTGCCTCCCCTACCTCCTCTCCCTCTACCTCTACCATTCGATCCACCTCTAGTATTTCTCAATCCAACATAACCTAAACTTTTTCCGTCTTCATCTCTTGAGATTCTCTCCGATTTGACATCACTTCCTTCTCCATTGGAAGTTGAACTTGATGGGTTATTGGGTCTTGGAGCTTTAGGTCCCATGATTCTAGGCATCAGATAATTTGGAACGTGTCTCATATGAGATTGTACTTTGGAACCATGAAGAGCTTTGTCATGTCTGAGATAGGCTAAATCGTGTGGATTGTCTTCGAAATGTGTCTGTAGGAGAGAGGGAGGAAGAGAGGGGAACGAAAAGAAGATCGATCAGAAACTTCCTTTCTCGCATTATCGAACTTGAGAAATCAACTCATCTTGTCCAAGATGATACTCACTCTCAATTTCTCGGAATTCAAAATCTCCTGTTTGATCTCCTTGATCCTAGCTTCTTTGACACTAGCTTTAGTGACACTTCTAAGAGCATCTTCCATTCTATACCTAAAACCTTCCACTTGTTTCCTATCGTATTTCCATTCTTTCAATCCGACTCCATCTTCTTCTCCACCATCACCACCAGTATTATCATCTTTCTTAATCCCACCTTCTTGTTTCAAAATCCTCTTGAAGATCTTTTCATCAAATTGACAAGTTGAACAACTGACGTTACCTTTCAAATTAGTACCCCATTTATCTTTTGGTACTACAAAGGAGATCGAGGTACCAGTCGAACCAGCTCTTGCAGTACGACCTATTCTATGAGTGTAAGATCTTGCAGAAGTCGGTAAATCGAAATTAATGACGCAAGAGACTGCTACGAAATCGATTCCTCTTGAAACTCCATATTCGTGGTTCTTTTTCGATTTGGATTTCTTAGATATCTTCTTTGATGGTTTCGATGTTTCTTTAGACGGTCTCTTACGCTTGAGAGATTTAGACTCGGCTGGAGAATGCAAAGAGTGAGAGAGTCGAGTAAGTGAGTGAGGCATACATTCAACCAAAATTTCCACCTCTTTGCAATTGACTCACCTCCTTCTTCTTCAACTGTTTCCTCCTCCTCATCGTCATCATCATCATCCTCTTCTTTGTCCAACTCTTTGTCATCCTCGTTCTCCGCTTCGCCTTCTTCTTCTTCTTCTTCATCTTGATCTTCATTTTCATCTCTCTCTACCTGTCCCAAATCGACCTCATCAGTAGCAATGATATAATCATAAACTCCCTTATTGAATTCCTGTACTATATGAAATCTAGAATTGGCAGGTAATTCACTATTCAACAAACAACTTTTCAAACCAAATTGTTCCAAGAACAATTTCAATCTGAAACCTCTATCTATAGAATTCAAGAAAATGATCGATTTCCCTCTAATCAATTTCAATTTCAACAAAACGTAAATCAATAGGAATTTATCTTCTTCAGATAGATAGACGAAATACTGAGATAGGTTTTGACGATGTAAATCTCCATCTTTCAAATCCAAAACGATTGGATCCTTTTTCAAAAATAAGGATTTCAAAGAAGTGACTTGAGAGGATAAGGTGGCTGACATTAGGAAAGATTGATAGTTTTTGGATAGATTTGATGAGGATAATAAAGTTGTTATGTCGTTTGAATAACCAAATGAAAGGATTAGATCTGCCTCGTCTATGACAAGAGATTGCAATGAAGTTAGGGAAAGTGAATTTGACTGGAGATGTTGAAGTGCTTTTGAAGGAGTTGAAATGACAATATCTGGAAGATCTGAAAGCAGAAGCCTGTGAATAGGAGAGATAGGAATGAGGAACGAATGAGAATAGAAATCCTGATGGAAGAAGCAAAGAAGAAAACTTGGGAATCTGGCTCCTCGTTTCTCTCCATCTCTTGCTTTCAAGCTCGTCATCTACCGAATGGGTTTGCAGTAGCAGTAGGACATTTGATCCTATTGCATCTCATTGTGTAGCGTAGACACCAGAGAATCACCTCTACCTATTCCCTCTTTTCAAAAAAAGTGCAACTCACCTCTGAACATTGCCGCCCCCTTCCTCTCTTGCAGCATTGAGACAAGAGACCTCTTTCTGACAGAACTCGAGAATGGCATTGACTTGATCAGTGACTTGTTGAGCCAATTCCCTAGTAGGAACCAGAATCAAAGCTCTTGTAGCTTGTCTACTTGGATCCGACTTGGGTAAAGACTGGAGAGTAGAGAAGAAGTGATCATGTCCATCAGCATGCTAGCTCCCGAATTGACTGATAGGATTGTTATTCTGAGTCAAACCCAAATGGGTGATACTGACCTGTTTGAGATTGAGTATTTTCTGAACAGCAGGCAAAGAATAAGCCAGAGTTTTCCCACTTCCAGTCCTTGCCCTTGCGAGAATGTCATTTCCCTGCAGAGCTATGGGGATGGATTCCAACTGGATCTGAGTTGGATGAGCGAAACTCAAGTTTGCTAGAGCGGATAGAAGTAGAGGAGAGAGAAGATGAGAGAGTGAAGATGAAAAAGTAGGTTTGGATTTGACATCGAGATGATGATCCTGTTTGCTTGAAGAAGATGGTGGCTCGATTGACGCCGACATTGCGGTCTATTCAAGACTGAGATTGAGGATTGAATCTGATTGGATGAGTTGTGCAGTGACTGGATCAATTGATATCGATTGAAAAGAGGTTGGTTGGTGGTGGAAAGCAAGTTTGGAAGAAGTTGAAAAATTTCAAAAGAGAATCAAAATCAGCACTGCTTTCCTTCAACAACAATCACAGTAATAACATCAAAGATGAGTTCAAAGAGCAAGTCTAGAAGTTCACTGGCAAGTTCATTGGCTCTACTAAACGATTCAGCCCCAGTGGGTGAGTAAATGGAAAGAGGTCAGGATAATGGATTCTACTTCTTTTACTTCTCTATTCCCTTTCTGATCTCTCTCTCTCTCTTTCCCTCATCTCTCATCCTCTTCCTTTCATTCTAATCAGAATTCGATCCAGAACACGATGAACAATCGGTACACTCGGAAGCAGATCCATCCGAGACTGAAGATCATGATCCAACTTCTCACTATCTCACTGATCTACCAACTTCTCAATTGAGAAGAAAGAGTAAAATCTCAGAGAGTGACACTCTCGATCAACCGAGGTATAAAGGAGTAAATACTAGTGTAAAGGAAATGTTTGGAAATGGAATTGGAAATGATGATCAAGAAGAGGAGGAGGATGAATGGGATGATGAGCCATCTTTGGATGATGATGATGATCAAGATGAGGATGAGGATGAGGATCAGAGTGATCTGCAAGATGACGATGAAGAAGAAGAAGAGGAGGAAGAAGAAGAAGTTTCAGAAGATTTGGAATCTCAAGGAATCATGTCGAAACCAACATCGACATCATCAAAGACAAAGAAGAAACTTCGATTCGCACAAGAAGAACTAGGTCCATCAAATCCATCTTCATCTCTTCAACCTACTACAAGTTTGACAGACTCTTCAACTTTGGATTCTCAATCCCAATCAGATGCGAATCTGATCAAGAGTTTGAGAGAAAAGAACAAGGCTGACGCAAAGAAGGCAAGAGAGATTCAACTTCAAATCAAAGGTTGGGAAAAGAGTTTGGAAGGTAGGATTCGATTGCAAGGCTTGGTCAGGAATCTGAATAGGGTCGAGTTGTTGAGAAAGGGAAAAAATAAGGAGGAGGTTGGGAGATTGGTGAGTTAATCCTTGTCTTGGACTCGAGAAAGACAAGCATTTTGATGAAGATTCATAGTCTCGATAACTGATGAACCTGGATTTTCCCTGTCTTGATCCATCTGCTTTCTCAGCTCAATTCAGAATCTTTATTATCGACGCTATCGTCGCTCTCATCAACTCTGTTTCAATTGAGAACCTCTCATTTGATCACAAATCATCCATCTACAGAAGAACCCCTTTCAGATCTAAGATCCTCTTCTTCCCAAGTCGATTCTATCCTCAACTCTTGCGAGAAATCAGAAAAGTCCAGAAGAAACAAGAGGAAGAGAGATTCGAATGATGAGGGATCAGCAGAAGATCAAGAGAACGATGAAACTCTCAATTCAGACGAACGACATTTAAAAGAGATCCAATCTCTTTTAGAAATCGAATCGAATCTCTACCATCCTTTACAAATCAATCTTCTGAACAAATGGTCATCAAAAGTTTCAAACGCTTCATCATCATCAAATTCAAGTTCTAATTTCTCATCGTCAAACAATTTGAAATCCATCAATCAAAGTTCTGGAAAACAAGTGGAATTGACTCTATCTTCTGGAGATGGTTTGTCAAGATTGATTTCTAGAACAAAGAATTTAAGAGACGTCTCAATCATTGGATCTTCTTCTTCCAACAATGATTCCTCCAAAAATGTGGATGGAAATACAGCTGCAGCTTCGAATGAAGAAGATTTCGGATTGAATGAGGAAATCTTTGATGATTCTGATTTTTATAATTCTTTATTGAAGGAATTGATTGAATCTAAAGGTTCGATGAATGGTGTTGGTGTGAATGGAAAGAAAGTTGGTGGAGTAGAAATTGATGGAAAAGGTTTGGATGTTCTGGATTCTGATTCTTTGAACTTTGGAAAGAAGAAGAAGATTGTCGATACCAAAGGTTCAAAGGGAAGAAGACTAAGGTGAGCAATACAAATCCTCTCTATGATCGAGCTAATCACACTCTGCACCTTCATTAGCTGATCTCGTCGAATCTTTCATCTCTTTTCCCTCTTCATAAGGTACGAGCCAATCACACCTCTCCAAGCCTTCATGCCTCCGATTCCGAGACAACTTTGGTCGACAGAACAAACGGAGCAGTTATTCAGACAGATCAAGTTGGCCCACGGCTCTTCATCTTCTGAAGCTGCAGATGGAGAGGAAATGACTGGGCTGGAAGCCGAATTGAATGGAACGAGTGGGAGAAAAGTGGCTGATGAGAAAATGGAAGATAGAGTCGATTTGGCTGGTCTGAGAGTTTTCGGTTGAGCTGTTTATCACAGATACAATGTGTTACAGTCGCAAACATGATCAACTAAAACGCTTGATCTCTCTTAACTGGGCTTTTCTTCGGTCGTTCGTTGCTCTGTGTAATTTGTGTGATCAAAATCGTTCTATAGTATCTTTGCATCTTTGCCTTGCGTCGTCGCAGTCGGTAGATTGGTTCTCAACTCTGGGAATCCATTCGAAGCTCAAGAACTTCAAGCAATCAAACTGGAAACACTCTCTCTCCAAAATCGTAGAAGCTCTCTTGATAGATTTGTTTTGGATTGAGAGTACAATTGGCATTGTCATAAAAGTGTTCTGAACTGCTGCTCAGCTGAGGGAAAAGAGAATGCATTGTCGACGAGCCCTCGCACTTCAAAGGCGATTCCAAAGCTGCTTTGATATCCAAAGCCTCCGAATCTAGAGGGTAAGAAACATTGAGTGTCAGTAGAGTCTCAAACATCGAAAAGATCAGAACAGCTTGAACTCACCCATAAGCATGAACGACTTTAATGCCTCCCACCTTTTCTCCAACTTCTAACCTAGCTCCACCTTCTCTCACTGGTCTAAGGCCTACGTTCACAGAGACCAGATCCACTTCTCCATCTTGGGATCCGGGTTTGGCAATCTGAGGAACGAACTTCAACACTCTTTTCAGAATCTCCTTCGTTGTCTCCTCTCTTGGTCTCTCGTCCCAGTCTGCTTGATTCTCGTACCTCCAACAACGAGAGTATCGTCTCCTCTTGGGATAACATAGACGTCTCTGAATCCTTCGTCTCCAACCTGAGAAATTTATAAAGAAGAAAAGATCATATTAACACCGCGCTCTCCAAAATCAAGCCAAAGAGGCAGCTTTCTCTTCACTCACCCTTGACAGACCAGACCATGGATGAAGCTTCCCTTCTTCCTTCGCCCACGGAGCCTTGAGCGAAGGAGCCTTGACAAGTAGAACTTGACCTCTAGATGGAACCATACGATCGTCCTTGAGCTCTTGAATGTTCTTTGCTCCTAATCCGACAGCTGTGATGATCGCCTCGAAAGAGCCTGATGACGAAACCTCTTGCAGAGAATCTACCTTCTTCTCGACGAACTTCCCACCTCTCGAAGCTACTTCTGAGACGAGCCATTCTAGATAGATGGGTACGTTGATATCCAATGTGGAGAAGGTGCAGCCTTCTGAGCAATCTGAAGGAAGTTGAGATGACTCGATTCTTTCGAATCCAGGATACCAGTCGAGAGCCTTCCAATTGGGTTTGGGAGATTTCTTGGACCACAATTCAGTCTGATTGACCCAAATCAAAGGTTCAGACTGAATTGTGTTCTGATTCTTCTTCCAAGGCTTTTGTTCGGATAGCTTTTGCATCAAAGAGAAAGTGACCTGATCCCATGAGAGCTCTCTGTCGTTTTGAGCGTCGCTGACATGATGAGCGCCCTTTGAGGATACAAAGAAAGACATCAGAGAAGATTAGGTGAGCGTCGAGTGGCTCAGTCACAGAAAAGTTGAGAGGCATCGAGTCTGGACTTTCGAAGATCAAATTCTCCATCTTGGCTTGCTACTCACGGCCCATTGACTAGCGAAAGTGGCTGGATAAGATTTGCTATGATCGCCAGGGATGTGTTCAGAGATGATAGTGACCTGATACTCGTTGCTTGGATGGTCCAGCAGCGATAGAGCGATGGAAAGTCCTGAACGAAGACGGGAAGATTTCAGATTTGGACGAAGAAGAGTGCGAAGAGCTTGTTCATTCCTTTTGCTGACTTACCAATCACTCCAGAGCCAACAATAGCTATATTCTTTTTGTTTTCTGACGATGAAGAAGAGGAGGAGGAATGCATGCTGTTGGCGGTAAAGAAGAGAATTAAAACTCAAGCGCAACAAGAAGAGGACTCTTCCGCTCCAGCTTCCCAAAGGCATGGAATCTCGAGGGTGTATCAAACAATTCCAAATTTGCCTTCTTCGAGAGAAATTTCTCACCGTATATACATATACATCCTGGTCGCAATTCCCAACAATCTGAAAAGGTAGGAAGGAGAGCGTTTGTCGCCCTTGTCACACACTCTCGCCGTCTGAGTCAACAGTAATATGATTCCTCTTGTTCGTCAATTCTTATACGGATTCTATTTTATTCAACTTCAAGTTCTACTTCCCAGACTCCTCTGAGAGCGTTGCACAGATACAATCTACACTTTTCTAGACTTCCACTCTTTCCCAGGACTTCTTCGCCCTCTTCTTCCCCTTCGACTTTCTTTCCCTTAGCAAACAATCGTTCCAGCACTTCCAAACTAATATCAACTTTATCTATAGCTTCCAGTCTCAACAATTCGGCTCTCATCAACCCAGGTAAGAATCCAAGATCGTCTCTTAACCGTCTCTTAACCTCGGAGTCAGAAAGATGGCTTTCGTCTCTGTCGTTGGACTCGACGGCAAGCGCCTAGTGAGATCCCCTTTTGATTGATTCGATCTTACATCAGAAGATTCAGCTGAGAAGAGAGGCTTCAGAGAATCCCATCTAGAACTTGGTATCTCTAACAAAATGTTCGCAATGCTACTTTCCGTCAATAAATCTGAGGATCCATCTCCTTTTGTATCCGAGTTCCGAGATGTTTGCTCCAGATCTCTCTTAACCTTTGACCATAACAAGACGTCGAAACAACCATCGTCTTGGGAATCCTTGTGCTTCAATCCATAATTAGCCTCGACTCTCTTTGCAGCTTTCGAGTAGAAATCTCTCGAATCGGTCTTGTTTAGAAGTGTGACTATGTTGATGCTTTCACTATGACTTGATGTTGAATCTCTTTTGACAAGAGGGGTAGAATCTGAATCTATGGATTGACTTGTGATTAGAGGTAGAGGATCGAGTTTGACTTTTGGTAGAGAAGAAGAAGAAGAAGAAGAAGAAGAAGGTAGATTGGATAGTATCCCATGATTGATGTTTATTTGCCCTCGATAACTGAGACTTAATCTTAATCTCAAAGTATTGGTTTGGACTCTGCTGACCCCAATTCAGAGAGATAAGTCCTCGATTCTCGTTAGAAAGATTCGAGATGGAAAAGCTTCGTTGAGTGAATCTAGTGAATTTGAG
>JASXTE010000342.1:0-55119 GCA_030280995.1 Hemileia vastatrix | reverse complement strand
GAATTCGCATGATGCAACTTACAACATGTTAACCTTTCTTTTTCTTCTTTTTCTTTTTCTTCTTCTCCTTCTTCTTCTCCTGGTTCCTTCTTTATCTTTCTACTAATTTGATTTGATTTTTCTTCTTCATACTTTTCTTCTTTCTCTTGTTTCTTTTCTGCTTTTGCAAGTACCCAACCTACCATCTTGACCTGACACCTGAAATGTTCAACTTTTAGTTTTTCTTTATTTTTCATTCCTGGCCATTTTGTTAATTCACTATTCGCTGTAAGTTCATATTCGATTATTCACATACCATGAAATTCACACAATTGCCCTCAAGTGATGTTATATGATGAGGAGATGTTTTACACTTGTTCTTCTTGTTATTTTGTTGTTGTTGTTTATGTTTTAAAAGTTATTTCCATTTGATAATTTACAACAAGTGGCCACAAGGCGTCCTCAATGGTCACCTTGATGGTTGTAAGTCAAATGGAAAATCACACAATCGATTACCAAGTCATCAGTTCATCTTTTTACCCTTTTGTGTCAACATTATCACACAAATATTTGAACGCGTGTCACTGATTCATTGGATGTATACAATGACTCATGCAACAACAATAATCGACCTGAATGACTTATTCATCCCTGTCAATGTGAAAAGTAAAGAACGTTAGGAATTGATGATGATGATGATGATGATGATGATGAGGTTAAACAGTCGAACGGATTGACAATTGAACTCTCATGCCTGATGCATGATGTCATCGGTGAAAATGATAAAAAAAATACAAATCAAATGATCAATCGCATGAGAAGTAAAGCGGTGAATGTAAAATAATGACATTGGATGATGTACCGATGTGAATGTGGGATTTTTTTTCCTTTGATGAAAAAAAGAAGTAAATCCGTTAAAGAGACTCCGACATTCGCAAGGGCCAAAGTCACGCAAAGAGAGCGTCAAGTGTACCGGATAAAAGAAGAGACTTTGTAAGTACCATGGAGATGAAGAAGAAGAAGAAGGAGAGAAAAAAATCATCATAAAAAAAGAAAAGAACTTCGAACGAGCTAAGGACAGACTTCCGGCGGTCGATTGTTTGTCATGTTGTTTTATTCTTCTTCTTCTTCTTCCTTCTTCTTCTGTATTTTCTCCATCTCTATCTGTATGCTATGTGTTGTGTCACACGTTGTCTGATGATGATGTTTTTTCATCCTCTTTCCTCTCTCTTTCTTTCTTTTTCTTTATTTCTTTCTCTCATGTCGTCTCTTGCTCCATTTCGGGCCTCTGCTGCTTACTATTTACTACTATTTGTTGATTGTTCACCGTCGTCTACTTTTTCTCCTCTCAGTGACTCTTTCAAGTGACAAACCATTAGTTGATCACAGCATAAGGTCGACAGCAGCCGTATGTCAACTAGATCAAGGATGACTTTAAGGGTGACAAGGAAACAAAGAACTTACAGGTTGAGAAAAATGAGAGAAAATTCACCGCCTCTTAATCAACAAGAATTCGAAAGAATTTTTCCTCATTTTACTTCATTGCTTGTACTCTTTGCCTCTTGATTCTTTGGCTCATCTCCATTTTCATCTAAAAATTGTCCCTGTCGACTCTCATCTTGTCTCTGTCTCGGTGGATCTTTGTGTGTGTTCTTTTTTTACCCTTTGGCTTATTTAACAAACTGTACAACTGTACAACTGTACACAATTTGTACGACAATTTCCCTCAAATCATCTACTCTACTGTATTTGTATATAATATAATGTGACTGTTTTCACTGTACAACAGTTTATATCAATGTGTTCAAATGTAAAACTTTGTTAGTATCAAAAAGTCGTAAAATTTTTAACGTGTATCATCATGAGAACATGTGAAAGCTGAAGGCTAGAAAATACCCAAAAAGAACTTAAAAGATCCGTTAGAAGTGTCAGTATCTCCATCATTACATTTCCGCTGTGTGAGGTTAAATTTTACCTTCACAAACAAGTCAACCCTGCGGCTGATGAAATTCTTTCACCAGGGCACCTGACATGCACATACACACTATCGTGTATTCAACAAGTTGAACATCATACAAAGGTCACAGGGTCGCTAAGAGGACCAATCAGCTGGTTTTAATCTTGGTTGTGTCACTGGAACCTTTTTTCCATCCTGCCTGCGTGCCAGGTCTTCGTGTTCAGACTGACGAGTGGAAATAAGAAGATACAAAGAGCAAGAGAGCAAGAGAGCAAGAGAGCAAGAGAGCAAGAGAGCAAGAGAGAAAGTCGTCGGACTTCTTTAACTGGGATGCAAAGGGTTACAGGGTTGCAGCTGCTCGCACTGCTTGTCTCATCCTTCCTCTGCATCCCTCGGAAAAGTGCATCAGTTGCCTATCTGGTCTTGGAGAGAGCGGCAGGTCCGCTCATCCAACTCCATGGATCACTCAACAAACTCTAATCCGTTCGCACTTCATCGTACTTCTCATCCTCATCCTCATCTTGCCTACCATCGACACTTTTCTTCTCATCAATTTTCATCTGACTCTCATCACTACTTTGCCTTTTCTCAGCGACAAATCAAAAGGTACTTCTTCATTTTACTTCATTTTACTTCTTCAATATTCTTTTTCCTGTTGATGAGTTGATTTAATTGACTAATTAACTCATTCAATTATCATCATGAAACTAATCAACTATCTATGTTGCTGATCAAAGTAATTTTTCATTTTTTTCTTTTAAAATTGTTCAATTATTGTTTGTTCATCCATTCATTCATCCTTTTATTCATTCAGTCCACTGGAGACACATCAATTGTCACCTTGTATTACAAATAATTACAATTCATATGATGCATCATCACCTGTTTCATCATCACCCGGTGTCAATCGTATCATTTCAAAGGCTAAAATTTGTGGTGTTTGTGGTGATCGAGCCAAAAGTTATCACTTTGGTGGTATATCATGTGACTCGTGTAAAGGTGAGTCCAACTTGTTCAATTAACCAATTAAACAATTAAACGATCAAAGGGTCGAATTAACTGTCTAATTAAACGAATTATAACTAAAGTATTTCAATCGATTGTTTCAATTTACAGCATTTTTTCGTCGATCAGTTCAAAATGATGCGTACAAAAATTTTCACTGTCCATATGAAGGACAATGTGACATCAACATCACTTCACGTAAATGCTGCCAATATTGCAGGTAAGAAGATCAAGTGTTATGAAGAATAATGAAGATGATGATGATGAGAATACCGATGTGTGTATGTTGTATGTTATATGTTGCATGTTATACCTTGTATGTATGTTATGCATGTAGTAACATTATTATAATTATTAAGTGGACATTGAGTATTCGGCAGTGATGGTCCATTAGCCTTACTGGCGCCTGGACACAATAAACCCATGAAATAATCCATGAAGTAATAAGTAATAAGTAATAAGTAATAACAGTTAAGTCGCGGCAACAAGTCGGCTTACCCTGGAGCAGGCCTCAAAGGGTGAGAAAGAGAGAAAGAGAGAAAGAGAAAAAAGAGTAAAAGAGTGAAAGAGTGAAACAAGCCTTCAATTAACCGCTGAATTTCCATTCTTTTAACAGCAAGTAAGGCAGATCAAGTATTTCGACCTTTTTCCACTCACTTGATTCGCATTTGCCATTTTTCACTCTTTCCAGTTGCCAGGTGATGCAGGTTTCACGTTGAGCAAAGAAGAAGAAGAAAGAGAAAGAGCGAGAGAAGAAGAAACCAGCAACAAGAATGAAAGGAGAGAAAGAGAGAAAGAAAGAGAGGAAAAATCCCCAATGAAGGCCTTAATGTCTGAATCAACCAATTAAGAGTAAATTTACCAGCAAATGTGGCCAACTATCTATGTTAATCTGTAAACTCTTTTATCCTGAGTTGCCCAAATGTACCGTGTGGTTACATTTAAAAAAAAAGTAAAGATGAAAACTGTGTAAATGTTCATCAAGTTAAATATGGTGAACATGTTTAAACTTACAGCACAGGTTAAAATTTGTAAGCTTGAATACTCTTCATCATCTACATACTTGTTTTTCGTGTCACCTGGCAAACGCTTGGAATTCCCCAGGGATGATCACCTGTGATCAACCCTTTACCAATCACGCAAGGTGCCTCTCACTTGTTTCTTTCTTTCTTTCTTCTTCTTTCTTCTTTTTTTTCTTCTTCATCTTCATCTTTCTCTTTCTCTTCTTGAGCATCTGCATCACTGCATCACTGTGACACCTTACTTTACACTTTACTCGCGCCCATTTGTCTTGTTGGGCTTTTTTTTACTTCTTCTTCTTCATTTTACTACCTTATTTTTTCATCTCGTGTGCCTGTTGCTCACCATCCTTACAATCATGTTAAATAATTTCATTTTACTCTTTTTTTCTCTCTTTCTCTTTCTTTCTCTTTCTCTCTCTCCTTCAACCTTTGGCTGACTCAATGACTGGCTGGCTTTATCTTCATTGGATTTAATTTATTTAATTCTTTTAATTCGTTTGCGCATTCATACATTGACAGATTTAAAAAGTGCCTCTCCATTGGCATGGAAAAATCATGGGTGATGACCGAAGAAGAAAGGCTACAAATGTTGAAAACTCGCTTAGAAAAACGACAACGACAACCTGACTCTGACCAAGAGTACCGACCATCAACTGGATCAACTTGTTCTAATGAATTCAATGTTTCTGATGGTTCATCACCTGTTGCATCAGCTGTTAAAGAGGCAACAGAAGGAAGTTCACTTGTTAAACGATTGAAAAGAATGCGCGATTTATATCAACCTGATTATAATAAGATCAAATTATTTCTTACTGATGATCAAGTTAGAACAATCGAATGTATGGTCAATGAGTTCATAAATAGTAGTCATAAAGTTTACTCTAGCAATAATACCGATGGAGATGAAGATGATCATGGTAAATGCAAGAGTAATTCTAGTATTAATAGTAAGAATGATGATGATGAACATCATCATAATCAATCTCAATGTCAGGACAAAGTAAACGATGATGGGTCAAGTGCAATATCGTCCATTAGATCTATTGTACATGTTCTTCTCACTCACATTCAATTGTTTGTCACATTTTCTAGTAGTCTTCCTGTATTTTCATCACTCAATCAACTTGATCAACAAACTTTACTTAAAGATTCTGTCCTTATGATGTCAATCTTACGGGCAAGTTATGATTTCACTGGTCAAGATGATTGTTGGTTTCCTTTACCCGCCAATGTGTCCAATAAATGTTCATCTACGACAACATCTACGTCATTTAAAAGGGTCAAACTCAATAATAACAGTAATGATAACACTGAAAGTAGTAACAACTTTCATTACCACAATAATAACAACAATATCAACAACAACTTGAGTAATGAATGTTACAACAACAATGAAAAATCAAACAACGTCAAATCATCATCATCATCTTCTTCTTCTTCATCACCATCCTCATCACCTTCATCATCATTTTCATATAACTTCACTGCCCAACAAATTTGTCAGTTATTTGGTTCAGAAATTTACAGTAAATACATGTATTTTGTAAAATCAGTACAATCTTTGGATGTAGATGAAGTAACAATTTTATTACTATCAGTTGTTGTTTTACTTAATAGTAATCGTAAACAATTGATCAATGCATCTTTGATCTCTGAAAAACAAGAGTATATAATAACAATACTTAAATCATATTTAAAATGGCGATATGGTGAAGATGCTGCATCATTATTGTTTTGTCGATTATTTTTAAAATTAATTGATTTGCAAGAACTTGCGGATACATTTCATGAGTATAAATTTCCATCTTACATTCAACAGGTGGATAAAAGGCAATTTAATTTTAAACCAGCATCATCATATACTACTACTTCAAGTACAAAAAGTTGTCTTACCGCTAGTGAAGAGCCAATGACTTGGTTTTTACGTACCAGTTTATCCACATCAACTACATCAACCACATCAACTGCCAATGACTTGGAAAGTCAAGACTTGGATTACGATTCATCTTGCCCTTCTGATGCTTCATCTTCATCTTCATCACGGGCGACATCCATAATGTCCACTACATCGGTTATTTCCACCTCCATCACCACCGAAAGTGCAAATCCAATTTCACCAAATTGAGTCAATTTATTTGTTTCTCACTTTTTTTCTTCCTTTTCAAACTAACTTTATTTATTACCTTCACCTACATCATCTTTCTTTCTCTCTTCAACTTTCAATTTCTCTCTCTCTCTCTCTTTCTTTCTTCTTCCTTCCTCTCTTCCTCTCTCTCTTTATCGGTTCATTGTGATAGTTAAGTTATTACCTACTAGCAAAAGGAGTGATCATTGATCAATTGTCCATCAGTCGATCAGTTCAGATCGATGCTACACTTTTACACCTTTCAACACTCTGACCGCTTATGTTGCCGGTTGTTGTTCACTCACAAATATCAACTTTTTATATTTACAGTGAATATACTTTGAAAATAAATTAAACAAACAAATAAATAATAATAGCTGTTAATCATAACAACCGACATCAACAGCAGAAACAACAACATCAGCAACGAAATGGAATGAATCAAATTCATCATCCTCACACTCACATCATTATTATAAATTATTAACATGTTTTAATTAATTGCCTTTGACGAAGAAAGAAAACAAAATGTTCTTTTATTAAGATTTACTTAAAAGCACAATAAACGTTGACAAATTTGATTGTAAAGAGTATAAAAGAAAATGGATGTGAAGAAAAAAGAAAATATATTAGTTGAAAGAAGGAAAAAAGAAGAAAGAAGAAAGAAAAATTTATTTCAATTACTAATTATCCTTTTTACTTGGTACATTTTCTTCTTGTCTTCAGACCCTCACACAGTAATCAGGTTTAATTACATTACAGTTTTAATCTCAAGTACTGTTGATGTTAATTTTTCTCTTTCCTGATCACGTAAATAGGTAACAATTGTTCAGGTAGGAGTGGACAGATTAGCAATTAGTTACTGGATGAAGTAAGGTTAACCTTTATCTTGAATATATTTTCATCATCATTTTCTTCTTCTTCTTCTTATTTTCAACCTCACCAACAGCTACATTATAACTCAAGTAGATTGTGCATATTTTACTGGATTAATGTAAAGATGGAAGTGAATTAACATGACCTTCGGTCAGTCAAGGAAGAAGAAAACGATAACACAGGAAACATCGAGTGCCAAAGATGTGCAACAACAATAACAACAACAGCATCATCATCAATTGTAAACAATGTAACAATGTAGAACAAAGTTTAAATTGTCAACTGTATTTAAAAGTGCTGGAGAAGCAACGTTTACAGTTTCAGCAATTGGATCTTGTCATTTATCCTTAAATCTGGCTCAAATGTTTCTCGTCACTCTTTGTACACCATGGGATTGTATTTTTGTTTTTACCATCATTTGTTGAGGGGAGAAGCTAGTGTACATCGGATGGATGCAAGTTCATCCAATCAGCATCCACAATGTACAGGGAAGACAACAATTAAAATTGATACAGATAAGCCAAATAAGCGAAATAAGGACTACAGTAATTGTAAGAACAAAAAAAGAAATTCAATAAGTAAAGGAACAATTGAACCAGCAACATGAGAAGATGAAAAGATGAAAAGAGCATCCTGTTGATACAATTTGTTTTACTGTTGCGAGTCGCAGTAACCCATCAAACTATGTTAATGTGGACAATAAATCAGAGACAATGGAATTTGAGTTTTAAATTCAGCTTGAGAGTAAAGGAAAACTTGCCAACATTGTCAATGTGACACTCAATGAAGTTTTTTCTCTATTTTGCTGTCCATGGTGAAAACAATGACAACACAGAATCAAGAATTTTCCCAGTCTTTTCTTTCCCCTCCAAGTCTGTACATTTAACGACTACGACATCGTGGTTTAATTCAATTACTTTACTCTTTATTGGACCAAAAATAGTTGTTAAAAGTTAAATGAGACACAGTCTGACTGCAGATGCGATGATGATGCATCAATGTGAAACTAAGCATTAGACAGCACAGTTCAACATGGATGAAATTCTCGTTTTTCATGAAATTTTGTTGTTGCTTGATACGAGATGTTCACTCTTGATGTTGATGGATTGTCAAATTGTCGTTAGGATCGGACAAGTGGTAAGAAAAATACGCACAAAATCAGATGAACTTGAACGGGCCCAATTAAAAGGGATTACCAAAATGTAAAATCTGTTATGCGGATATAAATTTTGCACAAAAATTCGATCCATCAGCAGTAAAAAGCCAACTTTGTTCAGCCAATCAAGTGCTTGTTGGTCTAAAGGCTAAGAAAATCAGTGACTTGTCTTATCTTATTTTTTTTCTTTTTTTGGTCCTCGAGGCAATTCAATGACACTGGCCACTTTCTTTCTTTCTTTCCATCAATCGATTGAAGGTTCATTTCAATTAGATCTTGTGATTTGTTTCAAAATAGGTCTTCCGTGTTGGAATGGTTTGAAATGTTGAATGTGGTATTTTTTGAGGATATGAAATATTTCGAAGATACGATATTAATTTTTGAGGGCAAAAATAGCTTATTTCACGGCAATCAGTCTTATTTGCTCAAGAGTGGTTTGATGTGTCAAAAATGAATTGCCTACAATGAATAAAGAATAATAGCCTATTCTGCTGCTTGTTCGAGAGCAATGAGCTCTTTGATGCCATTGTACATTGTCAAAACGGCTTGTTCTTCGGTGATACCAAGTCGACGTTTGTTGCTGATGTCATAGACACCACCCTCTGATTCAGTATGTTCACCACGAGTTCCTCGTACTTGCAATTCATACTTGGCTGCAATTTCATCTAATTTAGCCTTGTTTGCTGCAAGTTTGGGCAGAGCAATGTGAACAGAGGCTCGAATTGTTGTTCCCAAATTAGTTGGACAGAATGTCAAGTAACCAAATCGGTCAGATCGTGAAAATGGTAACTTGGCTTCAATAGCATTGACTGCTTGAATCAAACGAGCATAAACCTCTTTGAGGTTAGCTCCTTTTTGCATGGAAATGATTCGAAGATGATCTTCTTCATTAATCCAGACAAGAAAAGTTTTAGCATCGTTGTGGTAAATACCTCGACCAGATGGCCAGAAGCGACAAGCATTGGCAGCTTGTAGGAACCGATCACCCTCTTTGAAGAGGAAATGATCATCAATCAGCTGCTGCTGAGTAGCTTTGTCCATTCCTGTCAGAGGGTAGTATTTGCCTTTGAGTTCGCCATCAAGTGAATTGAGAATTGTGCTGACTTTTTCTTCCATCTCTTTGTATTGAGCTTCAGTCAGACATGGATTGAATGGATATCCACCAAGTGATCTTCCACATCGAACACGAGTTGAAACAATGTATTTGCCTTCGGGATCTAAATCACCTAACTTTTCAATATCACCAAAATTGGTTGGTGGATGTTTGTCTGTTGGTTTGAATCCTTCATGGTAATCATCAATGATTGGATCAAACAATGGAGCAAAAAGAGTGTAAGATTCAGCATCAGGAGCATAAATTCCAACACCAGAGTCCAAATTTTCCACACCTACAATTTTTAGCCAAAAAAAAAATAATTACATGATTAAATGAGTGTAAGACAATTATGTAAAAATGTGTGTAGAAATTTGATCTGTCAGTTGAAACATGGAAGTGCTTTATGCAAGGAATTTCTAGCCAGTGCATATTAAGAGAGAGGGAGAGAGAAATATTCGTCGAATCAGCATTTGCTGCTGTCTCACTGCAAACATGCCGGCTGGTACATTATCGTCAAATGAGTGAGTCGAAATAAAGGAAATAGAGACCTTGGAATGTGTGTACGTCCTTGACTAGGTGATAATGTGCAAAAAGTCACTTTGGCCCAGAGAGAAGACCTAACGAGCCCTGTTGAAGCACATTTTGGCCACAGTAACAGCAGCAAAAGCATGGCAGCCACAGTGGGTGCGGTCGGGTAAAACCGGAACCGGCGAAAAAGAAACCAGCTCTTTAAAGAGCAACGTGCTAAGCCCAGGGCTATTGAGGTAATCTCTCGAACTTGTGCTAGTCAATGATGACTACTTAAAAGATTGACAATCAACTTACCAGATTGAATGACATCCAGAAGAGTAGCACCCATGGCTGTTTTTCGATCCTTACAGGCATCGAGTACTTCACGAGTGAGATACTTCTTAAGAAGGGATTTACAATCACCTGATTCTTGAAGTTTTTTGAATCCTTCTTCTAATTTATCGAGTGTAGCTTGGTCAACCATTTTTTTAGATGTTTGGTAGCTGTTTGTTCGGTGACAACGAGACAAAGGAATAAAGTGCGAGTTAGGTCAGTTGGTAGTACGTACAACTGTCGGCGAGTGCAGACGATGTGAAGGAGTCAGAAGAGAAAATTTCTCACGGCAGCAGCAGCAAAAGACCCAGTCAAATAGAGGAAGAGGGAGAACAGGGGCGGAGAGCGTCCAACCGCCAATGGAAAAACTACTGCCAATTGCGCATAAAGCATCAACAGTTGATAGTGAAAAACATGTCAATTGCATTTCCTCTGGTAACCCTTTAGTTTGACTCTCCTTTTCTAACTGCGTCGTCCTCGTAACTCATCTTCTCAGTGCACTTTACTCAAGAAGCATAGTCACTGTAGCTTAATTGCCTCACAGGCAGACTTTCAAACGTCATTATCATCTTTTCTATTGTAAAAAGAGTATCATCAATCCTTCAAGTAGAATGTGGTAAAAGTATGTACTTCGTGCAAGGTTTATCCTTGAAAAATTGCCTCTTGCAGAAAAACACTTGTCAAATGACATAATTTAGTTGAAATGGTTGACTGTGGTTTTGATTCTGTCAATAAATAGGAAGTGAACCACAGATCAAGGACTCGATCAATAGTATTGACACATTTGATTATGTGAAATTGTTCTAGAGTGATTAAGATACCCTATCAAAGAGAATCAATTAACAATGGTTACCAACAACAAAAAAATATACGTCACAAATAGTGAATGCCAGTCACAATTAATGCAAAGATGAAAGTCGATCGCTAAAAGCGATTGTTCACTGAGGTAAGAAATTGAGTGACTTGAGTGAAAGACTGATAATATTAGGCAATTATTTCATCCTTCTACAGATTGATATATTCTTGCTCACCTTTTACGGTAGACTGCATAAACAGTCAGTGCAACTGAAACTGCACCGATGGCTGCGTAGGCCTTGTTGGAATATAACTTTGACAATTTGCTGGTCATCGTGCTTTGTCACTCAAAATGGCTGATTGGGTGAATCGTCAAATGGTAGCTTTTAACAGCAGCAGCTACAACTACGACAATGATTACTGCGACAACAATTCTCAAGGATACGAGAAATACACTGAGAATGATACTTGGAAAACCAGTGTCTCTGTTTATTCTCACTCTGGCTGATAGTTAACATGGTGAAAGTATTGGTGTCTTTGCTTCCCTCTCTATTTCTATCAGTTCGACAAGCAATTAACAGACTCTTTGATCTCAGGCAATTGATGTCATACCATTGAAGTTTCCTTCCTCATACTATGGTTCAAATGTTATTAACCTGCACGCCTTTCAATTTGAAGATTCACCCACGTGCACCTCAATCAAGTATTTACTTACTCTCGGACAGCAATGTAAAGTTGCCAAAATGACACGAGCATTCTTGAATTTGATTTACACGATTGATGAAAAAAATGATAAGGTAAAAAATGAGGAAGAATTTTGTTGAAAGATGAACAATTTACTTATCAGAGTGTTGATGTCAGCTTGACCAGAGCAACATGAGGCGCCCAATTTACAGGTGGCTCATTCTGTTGTCCATCTTGATAGTCTTGCTAATTGGGCAATAAAAATTAAACAGTTTTCTTCATTGCTCTACGAAATTGGTACAGCTTTCAGGTTTTAAATTCCGATTTAAACAGGACCGACTAAATTCTAAGTACAGCAGATGAATATTAATCACTCGAAACTATTTGACAATTTTTTGGCAGTACAAAGTTACTCAGCAACAACATTTGGTCGACTGAAGAGGGTTTTTTTGGAAGATGTTTAGATGGGCCGTAGATTCAAAGTTCTGTTGACACACTAAACGAAATCGGTTGGTTTTCGCTTTCAAATGATCCGTCTCTGGTATTTTCCGGACTTTTTGGCATTGCAGATGTTCTGCTTTGCTCAATTGAAAGTTTGCCCTAACGAAAGTGGAACGAAGCACTGCATTCGCATTCATGTCGAATTAAACCACAATCACCGTCCTTAGTAACACGATAATTGATGAAAAGAATCAACTGGTCATATTCATCCTGTTTGATCGGTTATCAAATAATGGTCACTTTAATTCTATACACGACAAAACTCTACTTCAATCTACAGTAAGCTGATTTACTTTTAGTTTACAATGTCATCAAGTTTGACTGACAGTATTTGCCGCTAACACGTGAGAATCGTGGCTCCACATCTTGGGCGCCGAAGAGAATTCATCAACAATTAATTGCCTGAAATTTCTGTAATTCACTGGAAACGAGATTGAATTGATCAGATAACTCAATTTCTCTTGGAGTGTAACACTTTTTCATTAGTGTAGTCCTCTTGAAAAAAAGTTCTTTCCTCAGCTCAATCAATCGATGGAAAGTTCTTCTTCATCAATTCATTCAATTAATTTGGAAATATTGATATGCTGGTGCCAATTGAAAGGAAGTGCAAATCATATGTTAACGTCAAATTAAATTGGATATTACTCGAGTAAGAAGCTTTAGGTTATTTGAATGATCATTTGATTAAATTGTTGTTAGCATCGAATACTCAATTTCCATAGCAAGTAAATATTTACCTTTTTGTCCTGAAAAGAATTCATCATTTGCAACTGAGTGACAGAAGGAACAAGTCACAATGGATAAATCAGATGAATGATTGAATGTTCTAATGGAAATGTAGTTTCAATCTTCATCAAAATGCTAACTCGTGTTAACAAACATCAATGAAATGACTGAATGCATTGAATTTTGTCCTTATTGGTTCTGAAATGACTTGAGCAATCGACTGATTCAAATGAAACTCAATGAAGAGAATTATTTATTTTTCACCCTCAGTTAGACTACTTAGCGAGTTCTTAATGTTTTCCTAGGTAAAAGTACTCAGGATGAACTGACGACAAATGATTAGAACAGGAGAACAAATTGATCAGATTTAAGAAAAGATAAATCACTTTTCATCACTGTCATTTCACCATCTGTACAAGTTGAATGGGATAAATGTTGTACATCTTACACTCATTAAATAGTAATCGATATTTTTTCATTAACATACAACTTGACTTGCCGTACAAAAGCTGTTTATCATAATATAATGTTGAGTAAAAAGGTTAATTTATTATATACTGGTTGTTGCAGTTGTTGCTGTTGTTGTTCTTTTTCTTGTATTGTATTGACTATTGATTAAGTTTGTGCTTTATTTGAAATACCGAAGAAATAATTTATCATTTTAATTGATGAATAAACAATGACAATGTAATTCATTTTGATTAAAATACTTGGTAAATGATAAATTAAGTTGAAATTAGTCTTGATGATGAACTAAATCAAGTGCATCCAGTTGCATCAGTCACAATTGAATGTGAAGATGACAAAAGTCATTCGATTGAAGGGTAGAACCATTGGATAGAAGTGAACTCGGGTCAAATGTGAAATATATACAACAATTGGTGCTACAACTGCTTGTGTCTACTTGTGTCTACTTCTGTGAGTGAGTCTCTTGTGATAAAAGTTAATTAACTCAAAGCCATGCAATGAATGAGTAACTTTTACTCACTCGTCAGTGTCCTCTATGTGATCTCTATGTGATCGGAATCGCGCAGCATCTTTCGGTACTAAAGTGTCTGCGAACCTGATTTTTTTTCTTTCCGTGTATCTCACTGCACTTCACATAATTACGAACCTTTAATTACATCTCATGTCTCCATTGCTGCCCTTTTACGGTAAGAAAAATAAGAGATTTTCCCTAATTTGCAACGAAAAAAAAAATACCAACTCAACTCGCACGAAGGAAGAGAAAATACCATTCATCGGATATTTTCATTACACTTACACATCCCTATTGCATCACTTTTGCCCTTTTTTCATTTGGTTGCACTTAATCACTGATACTTGAATAATTATAAACATAGGGTGGAAAATATCTATTTCATCTGGTGAATTACTTTTACCTTAACCGTCTTCAAACTGACAGATTACAATATCATCTTATGGATTCACTGGAAGAAATTTCATTTGAAATTGACAAAATCTTTAACTAATTTTCATAGACAAAGGATGGACCTTGTCAAATTTATTATTATGACATTAGATTAATATGATGCAACTAATTTAAGTGTCACGTTTCTCATGGTAAAGGATTAAAGTACAATCCGAATACATCAACAATGAACAATTAGCTGCAAGTGAATATGAAGCAGAAAGACAAACCATTTTTCTCCATTAACCGTTACATCTCTTTGTCCAGGATGAAAAGACACCCAAGAAAAGTAACAACTTGCAACTGGACTTTTCTTTGTCTCTGTGTGTGTTATACCTTATAAATTTACTTGTGAAAATACATGGCCACACCTTAATTGGAAATTGCGTGGGTAGCAACCAAATGAACTTGGTAAAGTGTCTTCATCAGTGTACCATGAAATTGCGGTGCAATTGTCTTGCAAGTACCAGCTTATCGAAGGAAAATTGCTATCGATGAGAAATATTCTGCCCTTTTTTTCAGTGCATATTGTTAATTGAAGTTACAAAAAGCTTTCGTGACAAGTTGAAAAAACAAATCACTCTGATTTTCTTCCTTCCAAGGACAATGACTCTTTTTTTTCTTCATTTTGGTTGGCAGATCAATCGATTTGGTATTTGTTTATCATATTTTGATCCTTTAATATGTGTCACTTTTGCCCCATCATTCAGCATCTTTTCATACTGAAGTGTCTGCACCAACCTAATTTTGGTTCTTTCAGTCGGTTGACTGTGAGTTCGACGAATATCTGACATTTGATATGTCATTAGTTGACTTTTGATTCAATATCGATTGCACTTCACTAAAAGTCGTTGTCTTTATTGTTGTTGTTGTTGTTGTTGTTGTTGGTTCTTGTCATCGATTGACAAGAATACGGCAACTCATACATACATATACATAGTACTTTGTAATGTCATCGCCGATGTCATTGATGCCATTGATGTCATTGATGACCCTGAGTCCATCATTTCAATTAAACTGACCCGAAAGATCAATACTTGTCTCTCTGAAATTCAATTAACGTTGGCAATTACATTGTTTACTCAATAATACTCAGCACAAATTTGTTCAATTTACAAAAGTCATCAATGTGACCTTTACTTTGACTCTTCTTAACAATAAACTAATTCTTAATGCTTTATACAAAATCAGGTTTCATTAGACAAAGATTTTTCTCTTCATTTCTTCTCGATTTATACGAAAAAAGAATAAAAAACTACGAGACAATTAAAATTTAATTGAAGCTTTAAAAATAATTAAAAAGTTGAATAGTTTTAATCAAGCGAAAAATTTCAATTTAATTTTCTAGTAAAATGAATTTTCACTACCATAGAAGATGGAAGATGCAAGATACAAGACACAAGATAAAAGATAAAAGGAAAGAAAAAAAATATATATGATCATGATGAAATGATAATTATGATGAATTTGATGCAAAGTTATAAATTAAAGTGTTATTTTTAAAAGTTAAATTATAAAATTATAAAATGGTAAAATGGTGAAATATTCTTTTAGTTCCTTTAGTTCCTTCAGATCTTTTACTATTCATATGACCGTGAAATAGATGAGTAAAAAAAGTTTCATCATTCATATCAAATGCAATGGATGATGAACATTCGATACAAAAATAAGTTGATTCCATGACGACCGTCATGTCAATTGTCATACAAATCTAAGTCAACCAAATTGTTTGCTGGAATTCCATTGAACAAATGACAGTTCGCATGGTAAATGGTAAATTTTTCTCCCTTGATTCTTGTAACTTTAATTGGATGTTGAGTGAGTTCTTTCCTTCTTTCTTCACTCTTTTACTCTCTTTCTTCCTTTGAGTACAACACCTAGTGAAGTTGGTGAAGTGAATGACGACCGATTATTTTGTCATTTGTTGAACGAACGAACGATCAACATTAATACTCGACATGTTGTGTGGTTCTTACACACAGTTCTAACTGACTGTGTGTGTGTGTCGAGTTACTTATCGTTACTCTTTGCTGTAAGAATAATAATCGATTAGTCTACTTCTCGTTACAACTTACAAAGTAATATCTTGCTACTTTTCGAATAAAAGACGCCGACGAGATGAGATGAGATGAGATGAGAATACTTGAATGATGACTCGTTGTGTCAGTAAAGTACTTGGCCACTAGAACAATTGTAGAACATTTCAACAGTAGACACATTTCTCATCGTACAATACTATTTGATAGTATGAAAAAATGTAAAGACTTTTACAGGCAAATTATTTGCTGAAAAAAAGACACTTTTACTGAGTCATGAGGAAATTTAATGAAAGTACACACAGAATCGTTGTTCTTCATTGCTCTGGTTCTTTCTTTTTTTTCCTTTCTCTCACTTTCTCTCTCACTATTCTCTTCATCATCCTTGCAATTGACTTGAAAGCGCTTTATTGCACACTTGGCACTTGTGTCTCTGGGAAACGAGCAGAGTAAATTGCATTTATATACAATGAGACAAGAACAGTCCAATAATCACCAATTCTCATGGCCCGTCTCTCACTCGACAACGATGACGATGACGATGACGTTGCACCTAAATGTGACCTTTAATTAATTATTGTCACTTACTTTGCCACTTCCTTTACTTTACTAGCCAATTGCTTGCTCTTCATATTGTTCATTAAATGTCAAAATCGTCAGTAGAAAAAAGCAGAAAAAGCTACCATTTTTCACAACCATCACTTGACCATGTTACATCATCAACCACGGTGAAAATTAATATCACATTGGTTATGTCAGGTTGCTTCACTCTTAACCAATTTTAATACAAGTTGACATTTGCACAAATTGATGAGTAATCATTGTAAAGTTCTTTTCATTATGAGTGAGGAAAAAACATCTGCACATTCTGTTTTCCCTTTTGCAATGCAATCAATCAGAAGCACTTTACTTCTCAGTTGATCTTTCTACTCCACCCAAATGTGTGCCTACATCATTAGCAAGTACCTTATTGAACATTGAACTTACTTTTCTCTTCTTTGCTTCCTCCCTTTCAATTTAAATGCTCATTAAAATTTCACCCAAAAAAAGTAACCTCAGTTCTTTTCTACAATAATCAAGTGAACTTTTAACTCGCAACTGACGCAAATGAACCACGTGGAACATTCTTTTCCTTCTTCTTCTTCTTCTTCTTCTTCTTCTTCTTCTTCATCATCATCATCCTCTTTTCATCCTAACTGTTACTGTGTGTGAACCGCAAGAACAACAAACTTTTCCAACGTTCAATCACAGACATGAAAAAAAGCCTGATAAAAAACATCAAAAAGGAAGTAAAATAGTTAAATTACTTGGATAAATGGTGAAAAAGTCATTGTCAGTTGATCAGACTGACAAAGGAAAGCTGTACTTTGAGAAAAGGCAATTATTTGTCACAGGACTGAAGATTAAGGGAAGAAGATTCTTTCGTCAAATGAGTCACAGGGTAAGATGAAAGTGTCAAGAAGAAGGACAAGAAGAAGAAAATAAAAGAAAGGAAAAGTAAAGACAAGGAGAAAAAATTGAATGATCATTAGCAGGTTAAATTGACAGTTGACACTGACTTGTCAGGGACAGACAGGAGAGAATGCAAACAGTGGTGAAAGTTGTAGAAGCTACAGAGAAAGACATCAGTTGAAGCTTATTAAGGATGGAAAAAGTCATTATGTTAGCCATTATGAATTTTACTTGGTTGGACCATTGTTAGGCGTCTTGCAATTAAGTGGTCCTCATTAAGCGAATTTAATCTGGTGCACAGGCCAAGAAGATGCACAACTAGGAGAGAATGAGTATTTGTCATTAAGCCACCGTTCTTAGCGTAATAATCCTCCTTTAAGTCTTTTTATTTGCACAAGGGTGTATGTCTTTGTATGTCTTTGTGTGTATGTGTCTGTCTATGTGTCTATGTGTGTCGGTGAGTGTGTGGATGTGTGTGTGTGTCGTAGTGACTATTTATGTTCTATTTACGCGTGTGGGTGTCCATTTGCAAATGAATTGCAGGATAGATTCGATCCCCTTGTCACTCAATTTATCTCGTTTCACCTTTCAATTTAACTTCTTGTCTTGATCAATTATTTTTTTCTTCTTCTCTCTCTCTTTCTCTTTCTCATCATCATCATCATCATCATCATCATCTTCATCATCATCTTCATCTTCATCACGGTCATTCAATCGCTTCACACTTACACACTGACGCTTCCTGTTATACAAAGGCAAAGATGATACAAATAAACACAATGAAATGTAATAAATAAATTACTTTCTTCTTCTTTACCAGTCAGTTGCACAATTAATCATTTGACTGATGTTTTGTTTGCTTTTTCTCATCTAGTAGTAATCGCAATGAGCAGATGTTACAACTTAACAAATGTTTTTTTTTATTCATTTTTTTCATGTTGTCGTGTTTGTACTGAGTGAAAGACAAAAGAAAATCATCATCATTGTCATCATCATCTCTTCATCATCATCATCATCATCATCCGTTGTTTCATCATCATTGACAATAAATACGTAAAGATGTCAGGTGACAAAATTGTGCTTGATGTGTTTTTCAGTAATTTATTGATGGACTTTTTGCTTACTGCTCAGTTGTTACTTGTTGCCATGTATTGCCATTAATAACGTGCAAAATTGATGAAGAGTTGTGATGTGTCCATAACTTGTTGGTAAAGTGGATGACATGACTGATGGTTGACTAAAAGTCACATGACAGAAAATGCATCAACTGGAGTTGAGGATGAAGAAGAGGATGAAGAATTCGACGGATTCATGGACACAGAGGACGATTTGAGTGATTCAGTTTGCTTTTTCAAGTTTTCCAAAGAATTACACCAATTACCAGATGGACCATTAGTAGATGCACCAACTGGTCCATTACCTGTTGTTGTAGTTGTTGCAGATGATGGTACACTGGTGGTAGGTGTAGGTCCATTTGTCCTGACACCAGATGAATTTGATGAATTTGATGAATTTGATGAGCCATTTGTCATGACAGGTGGTGCGTTCATATTGTGACTAGATGATGACGATGAAGATGAGGATGATGAGGGTACAACAACTGGTGACGTTGAGTCACCCGAAGATGGTGATCGCATATCACTCAATCCATTGGAATGGTGAAGTTGTCCAGTGTTAGATGAATTACAACCGTTCATCATATGATGACCAGTATGCGATGGATGAGGTTGATGAGGTTGATGAGATTGATGAGATTGAGAAGGAGGAGGAGGAAGAGGCGGTGGATGCATTTGTTGTTGACCATTTGATGTTACCATAGAAGATTGTGGTGGGTGCATGGAATGATGGTGAGAATGAACTCCCATAGAATGCATAGGACCAAGTTGATTATTCGGAGGTGCACCTGTTTGACTTGGATGAGGTCTTAATGATGTACTGTGAGGCAATAAGGATGTTGGTACCATTTGATTTGAAAGTGGAGATTGTTGATTCAATGATGATGATGATGGTGATTCTGAATGACGAATTTCTTCATAGTCATATTCACATAGAATTCGATTATCCAAAAGGTAGAATTTGTCACCCACACAAAATCTTTGGTTACATCTTTGACAAGCAAAACATTCCAAATGATAATAATTAGATTTTGCCCTCATCACCATTTCAAATGCTGGAATTGTCTTTGAACAAGCTGAACATACACCTGTCGATCCGAATAACCTTCATTGGATGAAAGAACGGGGGAAAAAGATTAAACAAGTTAATGTTGTACTTGTTGCTGTTGTTAATAGTTTAGTAACATTTGAAATTTAAAAGTATAACAAAAAGTAACAATTGGAACCACAAATGTGTGTTTACCACACCTGGGTATACTTATACTTTGTTAATGGTAAAATGGAGGAAGAAAAAATTAAAGTTAAATCAGTTTACATGGTAAATTATCGCTCACCTTAGGTAGTCACGTTTGCAAAGAATCAAATTAGCTTTTGTATATAAAGTTGATCCAACTTCACCAAGTCGACAATCACAGCAGGAACACTTTAGACAATCTTCATGCCACAATTGATCAAGTGCTTTGAGTAAGAAACGTTCAGAGATAATCTTATTGCAACCATAGCAAACCGGATACGAAGTGTTTACACCGGTTACACTGGTACCATTTGATGTTGTTGTAGCTGTGACAGTTGTTGATGCCGAATGCATCATGTGTTGTTGTTGTTGTTGTTGTTGTTGCTGTTGTTGTTGTTGCTGCTGCTGCTGTTGTTGTTGCTGTTGTTGTTGAGATGTTGCATTTGATTCAATGGATGTCTGTGTCATATTGGATAAAGCAATTTTACCCAAATCAGTAAGACAAATACCAGGTGAAGTTTGAGGTGATGATTGCTGTTGATTGATGATTGATGCAGTTGTAGAATTGACTGTTGGTGATACACTATTAATAATACTTTGTGGCGATTGATCAGGATGAATTTGGTCACAATAAGCGTGCATCGCCTTTTTATCTTTGGCACTTGACACGCAAAGTCTCTTCAATTTAATCCGACGCCGGTTCTTTCGTTGGTTCTTCCGGAGCTCCGTTGTCTTGAAACTTTGAGCTGTGATTCAGTGTACGAGGGAGAAAAGGAAGAGAAAAAACGAAAAAACAGACAATGACACAACCGACAAACAGGTGTAAGTACAAAATTACTCTTTTCCAATGACAAACAAAAGAAGTTACAAAAAATCACCCAAAGGAAGAAGATTACATCTGATTGACTGATCGATTTGACTGGAAAAGTCATTCAGTCGTTGCACTTGCATGTTACCAGGCGTGTTCTTTATTCTTCGATTTTCTCCCATCTTGTGTTGGTGTATGTGTTGGTGTGTGTGTGTGTTGGTGTATTCCTCATTGGCAATTTACTCATGAATGTCAGGCATGCTCTTGAGTCCACTTGTGTGTGTCGCTTTAATTACATTTTGCGAATTCACTCAAGATGAAACTCATCCTGCCATTCAAATGGAATGGAATGGTAATCGAATGTACACTTACTCAAACATCTTTCACCATCTTGCCAATTGAAAGAGTAATTTACTCATTTAAATCGGCTTTTACTAGTTAAAACTTTCATCCACTGATGAATGTCTCTCTTTCCATTTCTTTCCTCTAATTTTTTTCTCTTCTTCTTTTCAATTGAACTTTATTTCCTATTAACAATGAAATTGAATCGTCACAACGATTACAATCTACAACTGAGTGCAACGCATTTTGCATTATTACTTCGAAATATACTATTATTTTCATTATTATTATTGTTATTGTTATTATCATTATTATTATTATTGTACATTTAGACATAACAATTGTTTCAATATCTCTAAATTATCTAGATATTAGTTTTTTCTTTCATGTATATTCGCAATTTAATTAAAAAAAAAAGTAGATAAATTAAATGTAAATGTCAATACTTTGTTCTATCAATGAAAGTATCATCAGAACAAGTGACAAAAGTTTCGAGATAATTACATTCTGCAAGATGCAATCCAATGAAGTGAGTGACAAAGAGACACAGAGAAACTCATACAATGTTCATCATAATATACACTGAGGAAGAAAGAGAAAAGGACACAACATGGTAGGTGTGTCTGGAGGTGCAATATTGGACCTCAGTTATAGCAACCAATAACTGTTGCAATAACAACAGAAACCCCGTAATAACACAATAAGCAATAATAACAATTGTAATCACCATTGCAATTGTCATCAATAGACTGAACAAGTCATCGTCCTTGATAAAAACGAACCAATCTTACTTTACTTGGTATATATATATATATATGTTGCTAGTGCTGTTGTTGTTGTTGTTGAGTAATTGCCTTTGCTGACTTCGGTTAAGATGATGGATTAAATAACTTCACATTGACAAGTCAACCGGATGAAAGGAACAACAAACTAAATCAACGAATTACCAATGAATGTATCGAATTTATTCCTTGAACTAACAACAACAACTTACACTTTGATTAAACTTTTTTGTCTTTTCAATCTAACATAGTGTAATGAGAACATGAGAGACAAAATACTTTAATTGGTCAATCAAGGAAAAATGGCCAAGCGGAAAAAATATATAAAAAGACCATTGAAAGTAAAAGTGCCACTAATTAGGGTTCATTTGGTAAAAAGGACCTTCGAGGATAAAAGATAAAAGGAAGAAGAAGGAGAAAAAAGGAAAAGAAAAGAAATAACCAGAAGAAACCATCAGACAAGTGGTGCAAGTAATCTGGCCTCACTGGTTGCATCAGTCACTAACAAGTGTTCATCTTGCCACTCTAATTGGCGTGGAACAGTCCTACCAGTCCTACCAGTCCAACAGTGGACTCAAATAAGAAACGACAAGACGAAAGAAATAAAGGAAAAAGAAAAAAGAAAAAAAAGACGATCGATGATGGCCAGGATGATTCGAGGATGATACTAAGATTGTACCATCTCAATTGTACTGCTCTATGGTACTACAAGTTGCATGGCAGGATGCAACTCCTCCTAATTAAGGATTCGTAACAACCAGACAAGTAGACCAAGTGATTATTCTTTTTTTCCTTGGTTTCTTTGTATGCTTTTCTCCTTCTTCTTCTTCTTCTTCTTCTTCCTCTTTGCTCTCCTTTGTCCCTGAGTATTTCCATTTGGCTGATTGGGTCGGTGGAAAAATAAATTGATCCAGAGAGGGACAAATGTCCCTACTACTTCAAGTACAGCCGCAACAGCAATTTACCATGAACCATCAGGTTTGTCTGAGTGAAACAAAGAACATACACACTTGTCTACTTGACTATCTATCTATCTGTCTGTCTGCCTTTCTGTCTTGTCCTTAACTGTTCACTCGATGAGATGACTTTCAATTGACACCAATGACCAGTACAATTGCATTTCGAGTCAATCCAATTAGAGAAAAGGCAAAACACTTTGACTCGTTTATGGCAATTTTTGTTCTTCAAAAGAAGGAGAAGAAGAAGAAGAAGAAGAATAGAAAAAAAAGATACTCAACAATCAACATGAAGCGTTGTTCATTCATTACATCAAATCAATGACCGGTGTCTTTGTTACAACCATTGGGACAAAAAGTTACTACAGAGTGAATGTTACAATTGTACACAATGTTAAAGCTTGTCTAATTAAGATGAGAGAGGGAAAGGATTCCTTTTTCCTAATGAAACAAAGTACAAGTGACTGACAGGAAGGAAAATTAGAATGCGTCTAATTGGATCAAGAGGCGACGAGGGAACTGCTCAATCATCCAACCATCAGACTTTCGGCCATTTGTTAATTGGACGACGGACACACGTCCGAACACCAATTTACCAATTTTCTATCGATGTTTCTCGTGTCTTTCTGTGTGGAGACAAAGTGTACATTGAATAGAAAGTTTCATCCTACACTACAGCATCTTTACATCACTTATCATCTCTCTTTCACTGTGTGTTTCCACTCTCTTGACTTCTTATGCACTTACATACTATTTGCTTTTGTTCTTTTACTTTTATCCTTTAGATGATTGTGTACTTTTTTGTACATTTTACCTACTTTCTGCTTATCCTGGCGAGAAAAATTGACTGCGTGATCCACCCAAATGACGAGGTCAAATGGTCAAATGGTCAGATGGTTAGATTGTTAGATGTGAACCCAATGGTTCAACTTTAATCAGCCGCAATGAGTGTCCATGGCACAGACAAAAGGTACAATTTATTACCCTTTGATCAACTGTTCTGTTCTGTTCTGTTCTGTTCTTTATCCATGTTGGATACTGCATACTCGGTCATTGCAATAAATCCCATTCTCAAACTGATGAGGAAGAGTCTGACTGCCTGTTCGGGACAGATTTCAATCTTCTACCGAGTCTGTACATACTGGGTACAATAGTCGATTGGTCGATGGTGGACACTCATTGTACACACTGTATGTGAGATGTGCAATGTGCAATGGTCAATGTCCACTATTTTCCCCTCTTCACTCTCACATTCAACCTTGGATCAAGTGTAATCGTACCAATGGCCATCCACGCCTCACTGGAGCCAATCAAAGACTGACTCACCTCCCTTTCAAGCGACACCGACCAGGTCACACAAAAGGACATTTAGACCATTTGTCCTATTTGTACTTTTTTTCTCTCGCACACATTAACAAAGACAACTCGAACGACTGGATATTGCAAAAAGAGAGAAAAGCTAATGATGAATTCTTTGGGCCTTTTTTTTGCTTCTCTTTTTCCTTTTTTTTCTTTGTGCCTCTTTGTACTTCTCTCTTTCCCTTTCTTTCTCTTTCTTTCATTCATTCATTCATTCTTTCTTTCTTTCTTTTTCTCTGTCTCCGTTTACGTTGGACTCTTTATTCGCTCCAACTGACGGCAGGGTGAACATTGAACTAAGTTTAATGTTGGAGAAATGAGACAACGCGTGTATCAAAAGAGTCTTTGTTTTATCCCTTAAATCGCAATCCATCGGCCCATCCAGCCAGAAATGGAGAGAGAGAAAAGTTAGAGAAGTTGGTGAAAGAGAGAGAAAGAGAAAGAGAGAAGCCTCACTCCCCAATTTCATCCTCATTGAAGTGAAGGCCCGGCTGTTGATGAAAAATTTTGTCAGAAGGGAATTCGACCACTCATTTTGGGCGGCTTGAATTGTCCATTGAGTCGGCAAATGAATCTGCTTCAACTACTAGTTCGCTGTCGTCTTCTTCTTCTTCTTCTTCTTCTTTTGTGCTCCCTTGGTTGGTCCTCTCACTCACTCACTCATTCTCTTTCTCTCTCATTCTCTTCACAGGAGGAAAAATTAATTTTCTCACTAGACTTAATTGAAAACACACACAACACACAACACTCACACACTCACATACATACACAGACACTGTACACATACACACACCACTCAAGTCTGTGTTTCAGTGAAAAAGAAACTCAATTTTCCCTCAGTTAGAGTAAAGTCTCAAATCAAAGGCCAGCGTAATTGGACTTTCATTGTCAGTGTCCTCGGTACATTCTCTTCTTGCCAGGAACTAATTAAAACTTTCCACTGGTGGAATGAGTATTCTCTTCTCTCTTCTCTCTTCTTGTGTCCTGTCTTTTGTTATGATTAAAAATTCCTCCTACCCGTGTGTCAACTCAATCGAAAGTTCATTTGAATCTCTTCAGATAAATGTGTGCATGTGTGTCTCTCTCTTTCTCTCTCTTTCGGTCTATGTGTCTCTGTAAGTTCGTGTACAGTTGTACCGTTCTAACATTCTAACCTTACGTGACAATTTAACCCAAATGTTCTTCTGACAAAAGTTTTCTCATGACATTGAATTTTTCCACTACTTGCCAAGTAATATGTGTCAATGACTGACAAATAAGTGACAATAACTACTGTGATGGATGAGGCTGACAAAGTACTCGCATCAATTAGCAATCACTGCAACAGCTGCAAATATTGCAAAGAGCAAAGAGAAATGTCCACCCGTTTGAGGGTCCTTATACTCTTCTCACTTCTCTCAATTCTCTCACTTGTATTCCTTTCATACTATTTCATCAGTGTTCTATTCAATTCTACTCACCGCTTGGTTGTGCGCCACCGAATATAATTTTGACACAATAACTGGCTTTTTTTTTCTTTCTTCTTTTCTTCTTTAACTTTTTAGGCAAAGTTTGATCTCTCTTCAAGTTAGTTTTCTTGCTTGTTGTTTTACGCTATGTTAACTTACGCAATACAGTTGTTGTTGTTGTTATTGTTGTTGTTGCTGTTGTTGTTCTTATTTTTGTTCTTCCTCTTATTTTCAATGGTCAAGATGAAGAAGAAAAGTTCAATCCATTTGATGCAACAAAACAAACTATGAAGATGCTTGCATGGAAAAAAATGAAGATGAGTTGTGAGCTTGAATACAAACACATTCACTACACGCATCAATTGGCTTGTTCACGTGAAGAAAAAAGTTCACTTGTTTGTTGGTGTGAATTTCGATTGAAGAGAAAAGAGTACACAGTACACAGTACACACCAGTGTACTAAGAAAGAGAAAAAAGAAGAGAGACAGACAGACAGAGAGAGAGAGAGAAACTGAGTGAAAGCAAAACTCAGGCCAATAAATCACTCGTTTCGCGTATTTCATTCATTCGATGTCCAGAACCTTAAAGTTGGTCTTCTATTTCCTCTTTTTCTTCTTTTTTTATTCTTCCTTTAACTGTAGGAAAAAAAGAAATAGCAATAGCAGTTGTGTGTGTGTGTGTGAGTAAAAAGGGAAGCAGTATAGCAACAGTAACAGCAACAGCAACAGTAACTGGCAATAGCAATACAACTCTACTGCAAGTGGAAATTCATTCAACCTGACTCAACGATGGCAAAATTGAAGGCCATTAGAACTTTGGACCCCTCTCTTTCTCTTTCTTCTCTTTTTTTTTGGTCCGCCCTTGTTACAAAAGCATACAACGAGTCAAATAAAAGGCCAACTGAAAGAACAGTCACAAAGTAACGGACGTAATTCAAGATGAAAAGAGAGTGAGTGAGAGAGAGAGAAAAACTGTAAGTCTTGAGTAAGTGCAAGTGTAATTGAATTGATTGCATCAGCAAAAATGAAAACAAATATTAATTCCTACCCTTGTGATAGAGAAGGGGAAGAGAAAAAAAAGAAATAACATTCTTTGAAGAGTGCATTTTCAATCACAATTACGCTCCATTTAACAGGATGAAATAAAAAAAAGAAAATATCGACAGAAAAAAAAGTCAGAAAGAAAAATAAAGAAGAAAATATCAATGTCGTACAAATAACATCAAGGAAAGAAAATAATAATTCTAGAAGAAAATATAATTCTAGACTCAACTGACAAACTTTTACTTTTGAAACAACATAATTAACATACTGATCGTATGGATAATTATAATGAAATCTGTTTGATATGATTAAAAAAAGTTATTTGATCAAGTAATTTAATCAAATAGATTTAGAGGAAACATTTTAAAGATAAATTAAAGTTATTTAAAACTTACTTTTACTTGTATTAATTGTTGATAGTGTGTATCGTTGATGAGCACTTTTGTTTTTGTTGTTGTTGTTGTTGACTTGAGTGTAAAAGTTTTCTGTGTGAGTTGAAAGTGTGGGGTTTAAAATGTTTGGCGTGTTAAAGTGCCAAAGTTAGGAGAAGTTAAGTAGATTGAAGGAAGAGAGGAAAAGAGAGAAAAACGGAGAAACAGACAGGCAAATAGTTGTACAGTTGTACCGTATGAATGTGTGTGTGTGTGAGTTGTATCGAGTGTGCCGAGCGGCAAGTGAATGAGGCAACTGGCGAAAAAGACGGAAAAGACGAAAAAGACGAAAAAGTCGCCTCCTCTTTCCTCTCAAATCGATTGAACGTTGAACAGGCGCATTGGACTGTTTATGGAAACAGGCAAAGAGGCGAAAAAGGCAAAAGAGAGAAGAACAGACAGTAGAGTGAGAGGGAGAGAAAAATACCACTCGGACCGACTCTCATCCTCATCTCATCAGACTGATTCGGGTGGCTTCAATTTCATTTGATACTCTCTCTCTTTTTCTCTCTCTCTCTTCCTCTCTACCCTATTACCAAAGTGACTGGCTTCTGTTGTGTGCGTGCGAACACAGGCCAATTCAATTCACAATTCAATAGCAAGCTCAACGCAAGACAACGTCACTCCAACAGGACGATGAGAATGAAGCAGAGAGAAAAGAAGCAACAACAAAAAAAATAGTCTACCACATACAAAAATGAATGAACGAGATGAGATGAGAATCAACTGAATTAAATATAAATAAAGTGATTGGTCAGGGAAATTAGAGACAGTGCATTTGTTGTCATTTATTGAAGCAGATGAGGAAATTTCATCCCTTTAACACTGAAAGTGCAATGACATTTACACTGACTGTCTGTTGATTCAATTGTAAGATGCAAAGAGATAAACAACCATCCAACATGAATTACGTTAAGTGCTTTAGGTTGAGTTGATTGCATTCATGTTGGAACTACACTTAAGTGGCCATTGATATGACTGACTGCCAGGTATCTACTGATGCGGCTGATGAAACTCTTGTATAGTTGATGCAACTGATCAAACTGATTTACTCATAGTCTGTTTCTCTTTTTCTCTCTTTCTATCTCTTGTTTGACGTTGATATGTCATCTGTTACTTAATTCACTGCCCTTCAATCACCCTGATGTACTTTTGTACTTGAAATACCTCACACTGGCAATTTTATCCCTTACCAGACAAAAGTTACTCAAACTTTCAGTAAGTTATGTGTGTGTATGCTTTTAAGTAAATCAAACAAGCGTCTTACAAAGTCATCATCACCGGGTGACATTGACTGTGGGTTGAGAAAAGTTTGGTCTAATGGTTTGATCATTAGGTTAATAGGATACTAGAAAGAAAGTTGAAAGACTCTAAGACTCAAAGACTCAAATCTAGTGAAAGAGTGCAATTGAACCAATTGACTTTCAGTACAGTGGTTCACTTGCAATCAGTTCAATCATTGGTTGATCCATTCAATAGAAACATCAGCTTCATTTTATTCATACCTCGTCAAGGTCAATACCAGGTAATAAAGAAACAAACCACTTATCCTGTCAACTGATTTAACCTAATGACCATATTTCATGTCACATTCACTTTCATTACTGCATCGGTTGAATAATACTACAGTCCCAAGAGTTTTTCTTTACTTGGTAACTTGAAGAACTCGACAATTCAACTTGACACTTGAATTTGTTGCCAAGTTGATACAAGTTACACAGGTTGTTTATACTACTTTACTTACCTTGTTAAAGGAAACTTTTTGTTAACTTGATCATTGTTACAATAATGATCGGGATAAAAGGTTTGATCTTTGTCCTTTTAATTAACAAGTCAAGTTGAGGATGACTCATCAATCGACTCGAGCTCAGTCAGAGGAGAAATAAAACAACAAGGAAGAAAAAGAGGAAAAAAGGAAAAAAGAAAAAAAGACACAAAGACAAAAAGACACAAAGAGTGGCAGGAAGGACAAGAAAATTGCTTTCCATTGTATCTGATTATCCATGGAAGTAGGAAATTGTGTAGAAGGAAACGAAATAAACTATTCACTTATATTCACTTCAAGTTGATTCTGTGTATCCTTGTCTTGTGCTAAAACTATTTACTTTGGCCCGATGTGTGTGTCTGTGTGTCTGTGTGTATTTGCTCTCAATCAAAGCTGTTGGGTCAATTAAACCCAATTAATACATTGATCCATGAAAAAGACGGTACATTTATTTGTTGAACAAGTTATTCTTTATCGCTTTTTCTCGCTGTGGCTCTTCATCTCAATTTATTCGAAGGACTTTTCTCCTCTTCTATCTTTCTGCCGCAATGCCATTTGCAGTTAATGTCCAAAACGTGTAGTGGCACAATCGTTGCCCTTCTCTTGTGTGTGCCTGAACCTTGTCTTTTTCTCTTCTTCAAACAATCAAGCAAATGCAAGTGAGTGCAGGCAGATTACAATTGAGAATACAACGGACCAGTCACTATGTGTATATATATGTATGTGTGTGTGTGTGTCTGTGTCTGTGTTGTTCTATGCTCCAACGTCGACGTTCTATGTTCTAACTCATCGTGTGTTCTATCTTCCTTCTTATATGTTATACTCTCCATCCGCGTTCCTTTTTACTCTGGCAGCTTTGCTTCTTGAAAGATGCACGTATTATTACCGTAATATAATACACTCAGTCAGTCACTTTTTTTCCCTTTTTTTTCTCTTTTCTCCTCAGACTGGTCTTTTGCTTGAGCCGCCTTTTTCATTGAACTTGTCTCTTCTCTCTCTTTTCCTACCGTACATCGCATTTGATTTTGGAGATGCACTCAACTTGAGTGCATATTCACATTCAGCAAAAATAAACGTACTCAATGTCACTTTTCTTACCATCTAGCAAATTGAATGCAACTCAAGGTGACCTCGACCTTCTTATTTTATCTTCTAATTTGAAACAAAACAACCATAAAAATATTTTCATTTTACATTTTGTATCTTCTTCTTATTTTTTATTTTTTTTAAAAAAAACTGTATTCATCTGTAATATTTTTATATACTTTTTTTTTTTCATTTAAAACCTTTGGTATCCTTTGATATGTGTACTCACTGTTTCTCTTCTCTCTTTACTCTTCTCTCGGTCTTTTCTCTCTTTTCTCTCTGTTAGTCCATTTGTGAGTCAAGAAATTGCAAATTGCTTTTCCTTGTCTCTCGTGAATATAACAGTCACGTAATTATACTTGCAATTTACTCATGAGCGAACTTAATTGGCCTAAGGATCAATTACATTATATCCATTACCGGTGAATGAAAAGCATGTGACTCAACTTACTTCGGGTGACTTTGCCAGTGTCACTGTGTGTGTGTATGTGAGTGTGTGTTCACTGTTCATTCTGTTCACCGTTCAGTTGGACTGTGTTCACATCCCTTCATCCTTTACAAGATGGATCGGTGGGACTTTTTTTACTCTCCTCTTTATGCATCCCAACGACCGGATCAGTCAAAACTAACTCTCTCTTTCTCTCTTTCTTTCTCTCTTTCTTTCTCTCTTTCTCACTTTCTGTATCCAATTCACGATGCAATTTACTTCTTGGCTCTTTTTCTCCTTTTACTTTGCTTTACACTTGATTGACAACATTAATGTACAGAAAGTATCTTCAAGTTCTAATGTGAACAAAAGACACGCACACAACATGTACAAACTGAATAACCCTGTATGTGTCTTTCTTTTTCTATCTGTATCTCTCTAAGTATACACACAGATATACAATTGTTCCTCACAATGTGTCAGTACATCATTTGCCCATTTATAGAACAATTGGCACCAAATGTAAAGTAAATGGCATAATGGAATTTTTAATCATGTACTCATTTGCAGTCGAAACAAGAAGAGTAGTTAATTATTTAACAAAATACAAGACGGCGGACAAAAAAAAAGAACAAAAAGACAGAGAAGAGATTTGAACATTTACCTCTTGTTCTTCTCGTTCTTCTTGTTCTTTTTCATCTTCAAGTGACTTCATTGTCAGTGAATTTTTGTATCTTCACAATTTGTTAGATTAAAGTTAAATTTACTTTACTTTACTTTTGTCACAATGTATGTAAAAGATGAAAGAGAGGAAAAAACAACTCCAATGAAATAACAGGAAAGAAATTGTCGTCTCTTTGAGTTATTTTATTCGTTTACACTGACACCAAGTGCAATAATTCATCTGACTACGATCTGGGTTTGTTGGATCTCTGTGTAAAAACAACGTCACTCTAATTACAGTAAGAATAATATTGCACAAGAGGATACATTATACAGATATATACTCATACACTGTACAAATGGGTTATTTCATTTACTTTAATTGCTGCGTAATATATTTCGTGTGGTATTAAACTTCATCGTTGTAACGTTAAGAACTGTGATCGTGTGAGTCTTTTTACCTCTTTTTACTTCTTTTTACTTGTGTCTCAATGACATTTAAATGTCTTTCTGTCTGTCTGTTTGTCTGTTTGTCTGTGGTTTTAAAAGTTACCTCCAATATTATTGACATAGTTTGATGATGAACTTCAATAGAATACTTCACTTACCTTGGACCAAAATATACGAGATAAAAAGATGCCAAGTAATAAGAATAAATTGTCCCAAAGTCATAGGGCTGTGAAAGATAGAGGAAACAAAGAAGACAAAATGAAGATGCCATAATAGCCATTACCATTTCTTCTCATCTTTCTCTTTTACCCCGTGAGATGTGAATGTCTACTTCATTTTTATTCTCACTTCATCATCCTTGCCGTCGAGTTGTTTTCTCTTCTTCTTCTTCTTCTTCTTCTTCTTCTTTATTCTTTATTCTTTATTCTTTTTTTCCCCTCATATTTTTCTCCCTCTCTTTCTCTTCACGATCTTCCTTTTCTTCACACACAAATGCATGATGCACACTTGCCCTCACTTTATGCATGAATATGAGTAAACTTAGTAAGAAGTGAAAGTCAACTCTGATCAAATCACCCAACCATTGAGTCCAGTCATGGCATATCGTCCAACCTAAATCAGGAAATTCATGAATCACAATGAACTTTCACTTGTTTATTGATGCAACTTGCGTTGTACCAGTCACTTACCTGGTCACTTGATCAACTTGTCTCTTCTTCTCTTCATCTTTCATCGAAAGTCAGTGAATGTTTTTTTGTAAACTTCTTTCAACTGAATTTCCACCATTTCGTGATCAGATAGTACATTTACATTGACCTTATAAAGGTAATTTTTTTTTCTGTGAAAAAATAATTAAATCTTATTCAACATGAAATGAACAAATGTACTTCATTTTTTTTCTTCTTTCTCTCCTTTTTGTGCACTCTCAGTTGGATAAATCATTGATCGATCGATTGACGAGTAAATTGTACCTCGTTGTGCCAGTGCAATTAACGATGGTGCATCTTAATCTGCCTGCAGACATGACTGATGATAAATTTTATGCCCTTCTCAGCATGATCTTTCACCACTAATTCACAAATTACATCACTTCAGTCAATCAAAAGAACGAATAAATTGTCCTTGTTTGATTTTGTTCTACCATCAACTTATCATCCTGCATCAGTGAAATGATGAAAGCCAGGCAATTATCTCATCCACTTAAAGTACTTTTCTTCTCTTCATATTTTTCTCTTTTTTCCCTTCTCTTTCTCATTTTTTTTCTTCTTATTTCTCGTTTTACTCAAACTCACTGCACGTTCAAGTCAACAGGTTGAGAACTTAAGAACTTTCATCTCACATGACGCAATAATTTTATTGGATGAAAGAACTCTCCAAAAGTTCTACTTTTTTCTTCTTCTTATTTTTCCTCTCTTATACAAAATGATATCTTTATTCTTATTTTGTGAGTGTCTTTTAACACTTTTAAAAGTTAAAAAATAAATCAATAGACGTTTCACACTGTAAAAAAGAGTTGCAATTCGAAATTACAATTTCTCTTGAGGCCTTTTTTTAAAAGAATTCTTGACAACATTCATCTAACATATGCAAAGTGTAAATTGACATGTCAACTAAACCTTCTTTTATGTCACTTCAAATACATATGGATATCAAAGTACAAAGTGTATGTAATGCGATGCATCATACACTTACTTAATTTATTCATCAAAATTGATTTATCTACTAAAAGTATGTAAGAATTCTTTATATGTTTCCCCAGTTGTATAGAAGATAATTTTTGAAGGAATTTGATAAAATGACTGACATTTTTACTTTTATTGGTTGTTGTTGATTCTTCCTATTTTACCTAAATTGCCAATTGACGAAATAATTGACGACTGTTTAACGTCTAAATGTTACTCACTGCAACTTGGATAAAACAAATGAACCATTCACAGCTATGACATCATTGAATGTCATTCAATGTCTCACAGGAATTCGTGTGGTTCTAGAACACTTTACCATGATTTACCAATCTCTTCTTTCTACTTGCCGATGAAGTAAGAGGATACTTTTGATCTAGTTGATCAAGTTGATCAACAAATTTACTATGAATGTATTCATTTCATTTCATTTTATTTTATTCAAATGATGAGTAGCATTTTTTTCAATTTATCTAATGTTGACGATTACAAGATTAGATCTTTTTAAAAAGATCACTTTGCAAATGTCTGTACAAATATACCGAGCAAATGGTAATATAGTGATACTCGTAAAAATTATTTAATTTATTTATATTGTCAATCGTTTGATTGTCATTTTCCATTAAAGAATCAAATGACAGACATGTTTTCTCTTTTCTTTCTCTTTTCTTTGCCATTTCCACTGTGACAATTTCACTCAATGTGATGACAGTACAAAGTGCAACAGAAAGTCGATATTCAGTGAAAATTGCTGAGAGAAGAAAGAAAAGATTTTTTTTATTCTTTTGTAAAGTTGACACACACAAACACATAGAAGCGAAAGACACAAACACATAAAGAAGATCAGTTTTCTTTCCTTAAGATTTTCAGACAAAGTGAACATTACAAGATTGGCAAAATATACTTCATTACATTGGGACAAAGAGAAGGAAAAAAAGTGCATCAGTATATCAGGTCGATATTGATGGCAATTAAGTGATGGAAATCGATTGGTTGGATCTTACAAGATAAGAAATGATATGACGGTCAACTTTGTCAATTATGTCGTGTGGATGGAAATGTGAATCTTCCGGTTGGTGGCAGTTTGTTGGTCACCAACTGTAACTGGCCAAGTGAAAGATTGGACATAAGCGTGACTTGCAATAGGCAATGGACATCTCAAACATTCACAGCATCGAATATCTTTTCTCTTTTCTTTTCAATCGATCTTCATATGAACAATGAACTCAATGCAATGTAAATGTAACTTAATGTAACCAAATGAAATTTACATATCAATCTAATAATAATTCAGGATAAAAATTAAAATTATCTAAGAACAATAAGATTAAGATGGATTGTGATTAAATTTTATATATACAGTCAATGGTGGACAGTTGACGAAAGTGAACAAATGGTCTTGTGATGAAAATAACCACATGGTTCAATGCATTAGATGGGTCACCAGGTATAATAAAATGTTCTGATGCAACACGCACCTGTCACAAGAAAATGCGCTAATGGAAACAGTGGAAACAGAAGCACTGAGAGAGAGAAGAGCGAAGAGGGTACAGAATAGTACAGAACAGAACAGAACAGAACAGAACAGAGCGAGTAAGAGAAACGGTGAGAACGGGCAATAGATAGAGAACGAGAGAGAGAAAGAGGGAGAAAAGAGAGAAGTATATTTGTTTTACGGTAATAGAAGGGAAAGACTAGGAAAGACTACTGTAGTATTGGCGATGCATGAGTGGGTCCATTAGTTTTGTGTCTTCTTGCATCAAGTCCATCCAAGTCTCTGTCTATCCATTACTCCATCCGCCCCTTCCACTTTCATTCCCCACCCCCTCCTCTCTTGCCTCTCTTGCTTCTCTTGCATTTAAGTGAATGCAAGGGAAAGACAGCAACAGAGAAACACACAGTTAGAAAGAAAGAGAGAAAAAGAGAGAAAACACAGCATGGAAAGAGACACATACGATGGCCAAGATGAAGATGTCCTCTTGTCCATAGCTGAAAGTTGTATTTATACAAAAGGAAAAGACACTCACTTTGATTCACTTTACGCGGTTCCATCAAAGAGACCACGTGTGACCTCAATTTCCGAAAACGAAGAACGAAGAAGCAACCAAAAAATAGGGGAATGGATAAAATTGCATTTCCCTCTCAAATATTGACACAAAAGAGAGAAATGGATTCCTACCGATGCAAAGAAAACATTTCTCAACCAATCACTTTATCCACATTGGACATTCACTTTAACTTACTGTCAACTTAACACAACACACACATACACACACACTGAACCCATTAAGTTTCTTAAATCATTATGATAATCGCTTTTTTTGTCATAATAAACCTCAAATGTGTGCACAGTGTATATATATATATATGCACAAACTGTGTGTGTGTGAGTCATTTGGTTCAACGTTTTATCTTTACCCTTGAAATGTACTAATGTTCTAAAAGTAAGGGTGATATCGTCGACACATAGAAAGAACTTTTACCCTTTTGTCACTAATGACTTTTCTCTCCTCCGGTAACATCGATGTACCACAAAAAAAAGGAAGAAAGAGAAGGAGAAACAACTTGAACAAAGAGACAACTTACTCATAGACACCGCAAAAGTCGCCTGTGAACAAAAAATTCACCACATTAAGGTCACACACACATCAAACTTTCTCTGTGTGTATATAACTAGTGCCTTCATCAAATCGTTTTCTCTGCCATTTGACTGCTTCTTTTTTGCGTCTCATTTTTTGTCAGCTTATTCAACTTGCACAATTGGAACATGTGAAAAGGTTATGACTTGGATTCCATTAACTATGCTACTGCGTGTATTTGTATGTGCGTGTATCTTTCTCTTTATGTATGTCCGTGTGTTTGTGTCAGTATCAGTGTCTCAGTCAATGAGTCAATCAGCAATGATCAAGACGATGAACAAAGAATCCCCAAGAAAACAGAACAAAGTGAATGTCAACCTTTTGTTACATTTACTGTTGTTGGTCTGTTTGGTCTGTTTGGTCTATTACTCTGTTGTGGTGTATTTAGTGGAGTCGTGGAGTCCGTTGGTGCAAAAGAAAGTACGAGTAAACGAGTAAGATTGTGTTTGTGAGTGAGAAATGAAGAAAATGGACTAACCCTATGAAAGCGAATGGGCGAAGTAAAGAGACAAAAGAAAGAAAACAGTGAGAAAGGAAGAAAGAGAGAAACAGAGAGAGACAAACCAAGAAGTCCGGAAGAAATGGATAAGCTGGTTGCAGAAACAGTCACAACAACCGTTACTGTGATCAAGGGAGGCAAGTCAGACAGCGTGAAATTAAGATACAAGTGAATCAAGTGAATCGACTCAATCCACGGCCAACGAGAGAAACCTTCATGAAGACTCTTCCTGGACATAGAAACACACAAACACACAAACAATGACAATGACAATGAGTCAAAAGGCGCCAACACAATCTAGAACAAGTAAAAGAACCAGAGTCAACGACTAAGCTGATTGACTTGGAAACCACAAGACAGGATTAAAATTGAATGTGAATCCTCAGGAAGGGAAAAGAAAGGACACAAAATAAAATAGAAGAAAGAATAAAGCACAAGGCCAACAAGAAGAAGACAAGTAGACAAGTAGAGAGAAAAAGGAGAAAAAAAGATTCATTCATTTAGCCCTCACACCCAATTCAGTGAGGCAGTTGCAGTCCATTTGTCAGGTTCAGTGCTTCAGTGGTTCAGTTTCAACTGATCTGGCCAAATAAAAAGAACCCAGAGATTCCATGAGAAGATAGGGTGAGTCACAATAAAAATCATCCATTACTGAACATCACACTGTACACTGTATACAATCTACTAGTGAAACAGCATCAAGGACGAGGCAACAGTGTCAGCTTGACTGTCTATGTTGTATGCTGTATGTTGTGTGTGCATGTGAGCTTGTGTCCACTTGTGAGAGACAAAATAAATGACCAGTCACACACTCATACTCAACCACAGGCACGACCATCGAAAAGTCTCACACAGTCATACAGTCACAAACTGGCCATCTCTTTCATTGGACTGAGATCAAAGTTGATCCGTTGACAATGGCCTGGACTGTGGGTTGTTGTAACCACACTTGTGATGATGATGATGACGCTTGTGCCGCTGTGTTGTGTGTATGTGTATGTGTATGTGTGTCAATGCGTGGCCACAACATCACCCAACTCACACACAATGTTCTTTCTGAGTCGACTTGACTTGACTGGGTCACAAGTATGTACTTTGATGGCCCTATTATGCTGAAAAATAAAGAAGAAAAGATCCAGAGAAGAAAAAAAGGAAAGAATAAGAACGACATACAACCACTGGCAAAGGGCCACTGGTCACCTTTCACCAACAAAAAAAAGCGGAAAAGATAAATGTGTATTCAAAAATCCCTTCACGCAGCGATTGAAGATTCATTTTGGCACTCAAGTTGAGTGCACGCAAAACCATCTGATTTTCTTCTTTTCTTCTTTTTACTTTTTTCCCTCCTTCTTCTTCCTCTTCTTCCTCTTCTTCCTCTTCTTCCTCTTCTTCCTCTTCTTCCTCTTCTTTACTTCTTTGCCTTCATTCTTTGGGTCCTTTTTTTCATACGAGTACATCTCGGACATTTCAGGGCAAAGACAGATGAATCAAAGTGCTTTCCTTACTGAGTGCAGTCTAATGGATTTTTCAGGCTGAGCCATTGAGTTAAGTTCTAAAAGTTGCGACTTCAACCAAATTCACTCGGGTGGATACAAGTATGTGTATGTGAGTCTATGAACTTTCTTCTTCTTGGTTTTTTTTCTTCCTTCTTCATCATCATCTTCTTCTTCTTTTTCTCTCTTCATCATCTCTCAGTCAACGATGAATGTGTGCAAAGCACGTGGTTAGTTTAACAGTCATCCTTGTGGATATTTCACCAGTGAATTTGCACTAGAGACCAGTGAATCAATGAGTAATAGGAAAGAAAAATGGATAAAATCAATCAGGCTACTTATACTGTATGAGAAAAAGAGCGAAAGAGAGTAGGATGTTGCAATGGTGTATATATGTCACTTTGTGTAGGCTGATGCACATGATGGTCATTCCTCACCCATTGACCAGTGTAATAAGGTCCAGAGATGTTTGTGTGGCGATCACGCAATCAGCAAATCATTCATTGAAAAGGACTGACTCTTTCATTTGACAGGTAATAATTCGGATGCAGTTCTACAAGGCGCAATAGATGACAGAGTGAAAGAGAGCAGGAAGAGGCAACTGAAAGAGAAAGAAAGAGAAAAGAGGATGCAAAGAACCAACAGAATTGAAGAGAAGGAAGAAAAGAAAGAAAAGGAAGAGGGAGAGGCTTGAAAGGCAAAGCGTTCTGGTAATTGAATGAGAGAATCCTTTCATGGTAATTATTATGCCTGAAAGGCTGAGACACAATGTACAGTGGACTTTACTGATGCAATCTTAGAGAGATGTATGTACATCGCCAGTAGTCCTTTTCTTCTTGCTCTCTTCTTATTTGTTACATTGCATCAAGGATATTGCAGTAAATGGAATTTCAGTGTTCACTGTATTCCTTGGGCTGTGTCTTTTTTCTCCTTTTCTCTTTTTTCTGCTTCTTGTATCTTTGTGTCTCTCTTTCTTTCTTTCCTTCCTTCTTTCTCTCTCTTTCACTCTATTTGGCTCAGTATAACCCACCTTGAATAAGGAGAAAGTGAGAGAGCCACTTAGCACTTTAGGGGTAAAGTACTTCTTTCCTACCACGGAAATGGGCAAGACGCGGACTCTTCAATGATAAAATATGCCCATTTTGTGTCTCCTGTCTTGTTTCTCATCCTTCCTTCTTCCAGGTTCGAACATTTATTTGCATTTGTCAAGGTTACACGTGCATCACATCTCATGTTGTACTCTACTGTACAATGTACTGTGATGTTCTTCTCTTCCTCTCTCTCTCTCTCTTTCTCTCTTGTACCTCTACTTCTCATCCTAAGATGATGATGATGATGATGATGCTTATTTTCAATTTACAACTGAAAGCACCATTAACAACATAGTTAATCTTACCTTTGTACCCATTTAACATGAACATGATAATAATGTCACTTAACACTCATGCAAATACACACATCATACAATTGACAAACATACATAATACATATACACATATACACATCAATTGAATAACATTTTTACTTACAGCAAGAGAAACTTGTCAATACTTCTCACTTTGTATGTTTGTCTTTGTTAATTTACTTGGAATGAACAAAGTAAAATAATGTTGAAAAAGAAAGCTAAAGATGAAGAACACTTGGTACTTGAAAGGAGAATGAGAAGAAAAAGGAACACACAGAAGAAGAAAAAAGTAGAAGGAAGAAAAATAAGATAAAATAAAATAAAAAGACAGCGAGAAAAGTTTGAACAGTAAAAAGAGAGAAAGAAGAAAAAAAGACAAAAGTGAGAGTTAGAGCTTTGCTTTTAGCGCAAAAGGGCAAATTGCATTAAATTCAAGTGCAGTTGGACATGGAGGAGGAGAAGTAGAGTGCTTTTAACTGTCTGACACAATAACCACCTCTGCAAACAGATCAATTGTTCAGTGATTGTCATTTCATTTGCCACCTCAAGACTCGCCGGGTGGTCGAAAAATTGTCTTTCGCATTTTTCTTTTCTTCCACTCTGTGCTTTCCTCACTTTTCTCACTTTTGCCGGTTCTTTCTCTTCCTTTCTCTCCTTATGTGTGAGTGTGTGTGTGCTTGAATTGTGAGATGTGAGATGTGAGAGCAGATGAAGACGAAAAGCAGGTGCACTTAGAACCAGGTGCCTTCCATCTTTTACTTTTCTCCTGGTGATGAGGATTGACTTGATTAGATTTGATTGGTTGAGTGCATCTCCAGGTCCTCAGGTGATGAAGAGGAATCAGCTTACATGGGCCTTAATTCACATTTCTTTCTTCCTTTGATTTAGCCACTCACTCATTTAGTCACTCTCACTTGGTATATAAGTGCATTTGTCCTAATGCATCATTCGCTCAAGATGCTGACAATGTTGCTGGCTTGATAAAAGATAGAAAGAGAAGGAAAATGGAGAAAGAGAAAAGATGCTCAAGACTCAACTACATTCAATGTCTTTACACATGAAACTTTTCAAATAGACCAAAAGGCGGGACAAAATGGCGCTCAATGGTGATAATAACACCATGACTGTGTTAATGCATCACCTGGTCTTCAGGTACAAGATTAATGCCCACATGAATTCACATTATTATTCTTCTCTTCTCTTTCTTTCTTCCTCTTTTCCTCTCTCTCTCTCTCTCTCTCTCTCTCTCTCTCTCTCTCTCTCTCATACTTTTTTTTTGTTTCACAGTCTCTTGTGTTTGCCCGTCAATCGTCAGAGGTGAACGAATGAACAAAAAAGTTCAATTTATTTTCCAATTTTACATATGATGCGGCTATCACTCACTTGGACGATGTTTTGCATGTGCTAATAAAGGTTAAAAGGTGTAAAGAGCGAAAGAAAAAAATGGCAAAATAGATAAATAGAGTTACTCAAAGTGTCTGTGTGTGTGTATGTGTGTGTATATATACTTTTCATCATTCGCTTCACATGCAAATAATCATCAAGAGGGTGAAAGAGAAAAAAATGAAGTATGAGATGAAAAACCTTTGATGATTCTTTGATTCAATTCATTTTTCATCCACTCAAGCTGTCATCGTAATTTTGGGCAAATGATTTGTCGGATAGAACAAATAACCGTGGACCTCTTTCTTTCTCTTTTTTACATATACACTGACAAGTGGGGTGAAAAAGTGAACAGGAAAAAATGAACCTACAATGGTGAAAGAGAAGGATGATCCAGCGAGAGAGAAAAAAACACCGAGAACAAGGCAAAGAACAGTACAGAATGAAAAAAATACGTCTTTCAACAAAGAATAATGAAAGTTTTCTATGAAACAAGGAACAAATTAGGTGAGAGAATGAAACTCAGGCAATCGAGTGATCACTCACATATAACTTTTGTGCATGTTAATCACAAAGGAGGACAGTTCAATTGGTAAAAAGGAACCACCACGCCTGTGTGAGTCTTTGTAAATTGCTAAATTGGTGAATGGTCCTACAATTGCTAACAGCTGGTCATGATTATAAGAAAAAGGGGAAAACTTTGTGACTTACAACAACATACTAACTTCACACACACACACACACAGAACACAGGGTAACATTTCAAGTTTACCCATCGAACAGTGTACAGCTGAAAGGCCATTTCAAGTTTAATCGGATGAAGTGACTGTTGGACTGAACCAAGTTAAACTGGACCAATAGTGAAAGAAGAAAGAAACAACCAGCAAGTTGACCAATTGCAGTTCATTTTTGCCTGGAAGCAGTCTCATCAAGCAAATTGAAGATCACCATGAACCATCCTAATTACAAAAGGGGCCAATCAGGACAAGTGGTCTTAGGCTTGAACAGAGTAAAAGAGAGTAAAAGAGAGTAAAAGACATCCACATGCACACACACACAAATAAAAGAGAACAATACTTCAATTTCGGCAACAGGCTTTTAGCAAAGATTAAAATTATCCATTTCACTGCCACATGCACAAACTGGACAGCTCGTTAATAAATGAATCATCTCATGTGACACTCAACATCTACACTGTTATTAATAACACAAGTTTCCACGATAAAAGTTACAATAAGAAGGACAATATGTTACTTTCAATTGAGTAAAAAGGGTAAATGTACACTTACAGTCAAATGTGTAAAATGAATCCATTTGACCCCATGTAATCATCAAAATGGCTCGGACAGATAGATTAATCTTTTGATGGTAACTTTAACATCTTTTCTTCAGATGCATCATATCGATGAATGAATCAATGTACACAAGTGCAAAATATATCCGTGAAAGAGCAAATACGGTGAAACATGTGTTTCACTTATACATCAATATTACACGTGGTAATCCTAAACAGTGAGAACCGGAAATGAAAGAATGGAAAGAACAAGTACTAGGATTGGCACAAGTGACCGATGAGAGAGGAAAAACCAGGACAAAATCAAAGAAAAGGGACAAACAGTTACAGAAGAAGAAGAAAAAAAATAAAAAGCATTCAAGTATAGTTGTTCAATAGTACTTTTGGTAGTTGGTTATTACTTTTATTACTTCCTTTTAACCTAAAGGATGATAGTTCGCTTACAATGCACCATGATGACCAACATTACAGTAGCAACTGCAAATATCAGTACAACCAATGGTGAAAGTCGATTCAACAGTGGCAATTGTAACAGTAGGTACATTTAATTTGAATCAAGTATCGCCTGCCAGTAGAATTTGTGATGGAGAGGTATAATAACAAAAGACACACAGATACACACACAAAGCTATAACTAGCAAAACGAGGGTGAGTCACAACAAGCAACAAGAAACAAGAAATAACCACCACTTTTCTCTTTTTCCTTTTTCCTTCCCTTTCCTTTCTCTCTCTCTCTCTCTCTTATTATACACAATCAGGCAAATATCCAGCTGCATTTAGTGTGTGAGTATCTGACACATGGACACAAAATGAATTTCGCAACAGCTGTGTCAAAGTGACATGTGTCATATGTTTTACTTTGCTATTCATGAAGACATTTTTTTTCGTCCTTTCTTTCGTTCTTTCCTTCTTTCATTCTTTCTTCCTTCTCCTCCCACTTTTACTACTAGCAAAGAGGAAAATTTGATTCACTTCGAAAGAAAAAGCTAAGTTTGCAGCAATTGCAATTGATGTTGCAACAATTTCATCCTTCAAATGACACGTTAAAGTTTAGGGCTGAAATTCCTTTCTTCTATGAGATTTGTTGGTTCTTCTTTGGTTCTTTTTTCCTGCTGAGAGGAGAAGAAAATTGCCATGAGTCTTCAATTGTTGTGTGTTCTATGTGTGTGTGTGACTTTGTGACTTTTATGCGAATGAACAAAGAAAAAGTATTTGTTTCACTTTCACTTTGTCTCTCTCTCTACTCGATATTACATACGAATTGAGACTGGTACAAATTTCACATGGACACATTTGCAATATATACATATTCGTTGGAATAGTATGTTGTGTTCTTCACCATGTGAGATTTGCCATTGATGTTGTTGCGCTTTTTTTCAGGCTGCATCAACAATTCTTTCTTTCTTCTTTTTTTTTCCTCTTCTTCCATCCTTGGTCAAGCAGTAAATTCAGCAAGAATGTGTATCAATCCCCCAAACAGTGACAAAAGTGGTTCCTGGGTAAAATGAATACACAAAGTGACTATGCGAGGACGAGGACGATGATGACGATGAAATGTGAAACTGGCCGAAAGGAAGTTGCACAAATATAAATCTAACACACACCGAAGCACACACAGATACACACAGACACAATAATAGGAGCAAGTCTCACTTTTCTTGTTTTCTTTTTGTTACTTCAGTCCAAGTGTTCACTCAACAAAGTGTTCTATTGAACTGGTGAAGGTTGTGACTGGCAAATTCACATTTGATTCCATGAGATTATTCGAACGTGCACACTAGTAAAGTACTGTACAACTGTACAACTGTTGGACCTGGAGAAAAGAGAAAGAAAAAGGAAGAAAACTTTTACCAGTTCTTTTGTCCATCGATGAGTTTACTCTGTTGTTGAGTCACTTGTACTTGTTTTTCTTTTATTTCTTACACTTGATTCTTTCTTTTGCTCTTTCTTTTTTTTTTATTATTCTTGTCTATAAGCAATTGCAACATTTGAAAAGATATCGAAAAGAACAATTGAAGAAAAAAGAAGAGAAAAAAAACATCGTTAACGAATACAAACGGTAACATATATTTCTTTTTGTATTTGGTTGCACTTGTTTTCATTCATTGTCATTTTGTATCCGAAGTTACATTAGTTGTTGAATATCAGTAAAAGTTGTCATTAATTTATCCGTTGAAAGTTCATCATCAAAGAAAATGATTCAAATGATTGACAGGTCAATATGATTGATAAGAACTCATAAACTTGAGGTAAAAATAATGTTCTAGGTATTTTTCTCATTGGTAAAAATGAGCTAAGTCTCGACTTGTGGTGTCAGTGATGAAACTGTTTATATTTGTGTGGTAAGAATGCATTAGTTGACAGTGTGAATGCCATTGTGTCTCATTTTGTGTGTTATTCGTTGTGTATTGTGTGCATGTGTTGGTTGGTTGTTTTCCTCTTTCTCTTATTCTCTTTTCTATATTCGATGTCGAGTTCTGTAAGTATCATTAAGGGTGCAAGTACACACTCCATTAGGTTGTTGCTCGTTGCTCGTGCCGTTGGGCAGTTGAGAAAAGAGAAAAAAGAATGAAAGAATGAAAGAATAAAAGAAAGAGACAATGAGAAAAAAGAGAAAAAAGAGACTCAAAGTGGCCCCAAAAGTAGCAAACTTCGTGGGTCAACTGTTACTCACCATCCATGTCCAAAGATCAATGAGTACTGGTTGATTGAGACACAGGATGTACTAGTGATGACCAAATGAAAGAAACAAGTAGGCAAAAAAAATCCACAACCAGCGGGAAGAGGAAAAGAAGAAGATGATGATGATGAGGATGGAGGATGAAGAAAGAGGATGAAGGAGGAGACGCCAAACCAAGTAAAATTGTGTCGAATTTTTGCCTGCTGTGGCAGTTGACTTGATTGTTAGCTCGTTACGATAGATTCGGTTGTTGGGCAAAATCGACTAACGAACTCGTTAAGAGTAACCGAGTCACATGGTAAAGTTTTTTTTTCATTCCAAGTAACATCCGATCTGACAATGAGGCTAGAAAAAGAACTAGAACACTAGACTTAGTGTAGTACAATGTGAAGAAAACAATTGCCTGTAGAAGACTAAGGCTTACACCGTGATGAGAAGTGAATAGCAAGTAATGATGTTGATCTTTACCACTTTGCAGGTTGTCCGAGGTGTTGATTTTGCAAAAAAAGAGAAGAAAGAAAGAACACGAAGAAGAACAAGTCGAACAAGAAGACCAGTGGATGATTGAATCATGATGCTCACCTAGGTTGTCGCTTCGTTTTCCTGTCTGTGAACAATTGAAAGGCCTAATTTTACATATGACAATTGCATAGAATTCACTTTGATTGCCCCAACGGTACAATGGTCTAGTACTAGGTTGTTCTGTACATTGGTCTTCACATGTCTTCGCCTGCAGACACCTAACGAACTGTAACGCGTGTCAGCTTGACTTAACAAAAGATTCACTCAGTCAAAGTAAGAAAGAGAAAAAAGGTGAAAAGGAGGAAAAAAAGGCAAAAAACGTATTTGTTACATCGTAACGTTCAGAGTAAATTGTGTCTTTCTTTTTACCAGTTCTTTGACACAAATGAACCTTAAACTTGTTCCCTGCAAGGTGAATTTGACCATCCAAGCATTGCTGGATGATGTAGGATGTTTTTGTCACCGATGAGGATAAAGTTGCACAGTCGTCACCGGTGAACATCTAGAGCATTCAGAGTATACAGGACATCAGAACATCAGAACATCAGAACATCAGAACATCCAGGGTCAAGTCAAGAAAAAAAAAATACGACAACAACAAGAGAAGATGAGAAGATGATAGGATGATAAGATGAGAACATGAACATGAAAATAGACATGAGGATGGCAGTAACAAGACAATCAATGTCTTACCTTGCAATGTCCATCAAAGTACAAAGTACAAAGACAGTTTTGCCCTTTGTTAATCATTAGTCAGTTGGAAAGGAGGGTTAATTCACTTGTTCATTCTTTTCTTTTTTATACTGTTATACTATGAAAGGTACTTGTATCAAGTGATCCTTTTGTCCGCTCTTTATCCTGATGGTAGAAAAAAGTCTTTGCATTAGCTCATTTGAGGATGCATTAGTGGTCAACGGTAGTTACCGATGCTCCAAGCCAAGACACAACCAACTGACCGAATCTAAGTCATTGCCATAAACATCGGATATCGGACATCAAGAGAAACATCCAATATTCTACATGGCAAAGGCGGGAGATGTTTCCAATGGATCCAATGAATTCGTTGGATGAAAATCAATGAGTCATCCATCCATGCAACTTCTCTTGTCTTCCTTCCTTTGCTTTTCTTTGCTCTGCCTTGTCCTGTCTCATTCTGTCTCTCCCTGAGTGAGTGTTTCTTTCTCTCTTTCTCTTTTTCTCTTTTTCTCTCTTTGCCCGCTTCACCCGCCACAGGAAGTTGAGTCCGGCTGGTGATACAAATCTTACTTTGAGTGAGAGTGACTTAACTTACTCTTTCACAGTCATAAAGTCACACACATACACACATACACACCAGGCCTGACAGGCACAAAGAGTCAACATCACAAATAAAAATCATTCATTTTCCCTTCATTCAGTCACACTTTTGGTCTTGCGGTCCATTTCCGGTCCTCCGATTCCGCTCTATGTTACTTGTGCAATTGATAAGGTCATATAATGACTTTCTCTCCTTCCCCAACCACAAGTCATCACCGGCAACACTACCATTGATTTTGTTTTCTCTACTCACCTTACTTGGTATATATATGGTTTTTTTTCTTTTTTCTTTTTTTCTTCTTTTCTTTCATTGCTTTTCTTCTCTTCCTGTCCTTTTTCCTCTTCCTGTCCGCTCTGCTCCATAACCATCGCTCCTCAGGACAAATAAAAAGCAAGTAAATGCATCACCTTGAGGCAATATGATACACATGTTACTCTTCTTACTTTTCTTAGGTGATACTTACTTTTGTACTTCGATGTGTGTCTGTCTGTGTATTTCATACTTTCTTTATGCGTGTGACTGTGTGTATTTCCAGTGCTTCTGTCTTTTTATTTCCCTTTATTTCCTCTGATAATCTTTTTCTCCCCCTGACATCCATTCACCTTTACTTTTTCTTTGTCTCTTTTTCTCTTTTTCTCTTTTTCTCTTTGATGTACGTGAAAACACATATGGACAAATGAATTTATTTCACTTGCAATGTCTAACGGATACTTTGCATGATGAAGAACATTAACATGAAAAAGAATTCATCGCGTGAAACATTCATGTTCACCCAGTAAATGATCCAATTTATACTCAGTTCAACCAATCATTTATTTTTCAACCTTTTATTGGTGAATTTTTTGTCTCTCTCTTTCTCTCTTTCTCTTACCTAAATAATTCATAGAATAATTTTCATCCATTTGGTCAGTTGGTCTAATTGAATTTGTTTATCAAGTTGATATTTTGTCTTCTAATTACTCTAGTCTTTCATAAATGAAATACCTGTCCATATGTTGAGTGTCATCAACAATACTCTGATTAAATTGCAAGACCACTCGTTGCTTCATCTGCATTTCATCTAAAGTCAACCGATTGGATTAATGTTCTTTCATCTTTTTCTCTTTTTCTCTTTCCCTCTTTTCCTCTTTGTCAGTCTTTCGCTTTTCTACGAAAACCTAGAAAAAAGTGAAAGTGACATTTTACGAATTGAATTCATTTCAATATTAATTAACTTTAGTAATTCGAAATGTTTAATTCGTCATTCAATGCAATTTATTAAGCTCAAGGATATTAAATATTAATCATTTTCATATTACATGACTGTCAGCATAATTTTACCGGTGATATCATTTCAACTTGAATAATTTTTTTTCTTCTTTTTTTCATTCCAATTAAAGTGTTTCATCTGTTTGTCAGGGAAATATTTTACATTTAAAGTTATTTTTCATCAGATTAAGATGATAAAATTGGTTGACCAGGATGATGTTTTCGTTGATGGGTGAAGGTTTACTGTTTACTTGTTTGATATTAAATTGATTATGGCATAAATTGCTCTTGTATAGTGTCGATTTGAATATTAATCATATACATTTCAGATGAATAGAACATAAAGCTCAAAGTCCAAGTGAATCTAGCGCAATCTTGTGAACGAATTGATATGAGAATAGTTTGATTGCCAATTTGTTGTTGTCGTTGTTGTTGTTGTTGATGTGTTTCTTGTACATCGTTTAGAACTATTGGTGATTGTACCAGTGTTGTGTTGTCACGCGTGTCGTTACCAACTGGAAATTGAGTATTGATGATAATGTTTTTCACGTGTTCTATCGTCAGTTCTTTCGGCCGTTTCAGATCTTACGGCTGAAGAATAAAAGTCTATTTTGGTCTTGATTGATGTTGTCAATGATATTCAAAACGTTTCTGTGGTAAGTGTAGTTAAAAAGATCATTTGCCACAAAAGAGCCTTTAATTTTTCAGACCCAGGAATACACTTACAAGGTACAGAGGGAAAAATCTTCACTAATTAAAAGCATTATTATTAAAGACATCAGACAAAAGCGGCTCTCTAATGAATCGACAAGAATAGATTCATGTTTTCTCATCGTCAATGGCGACAGAAAAAATAATGATCCATGTAACTCGCATAAAAATGTCGAATTGTTCCCATCGTAAGCGAAAAAACTTTATCCATTTGTTGTAGCATCTAGAAATAATTCAATACACGGAATATGGTCATCTGTCTGAGCTGACCTCTATCTTTTGAATGTCGAATGAACAAACTCATAATAATTCATTCGATCCATTCGATTAAGTTGAAAAATTCAAGCTTACATCTTTGATCGATAATGGATGCTCGGAACTCTCTTTTTGTTAACTTTATTATTCTGGATGAGCTTACGTGAAATGACCATTGAAACAATATGTGCATCAATCGAACTCCATAGCTGACATCCAATCAATGGTTCCGATGTTCAAATCACCCGAAACTCTTGATCATCAAACATATTCGGTGGTTCTTGGATCGGTGATAAGCCTCGAAGAAACTGAGAAAACCACTCACTGTACTCGGTCAAAAACCAAAATGAAATTGTTTTATTTATGGACTGATCAAAAAAATCAATAAAGTAAAATACTTCCTCCATCAACGAATAGATTAAATCACCCCTTCTTGTTGCGCTTATTTTTAATTCTGGTTATTACCGAATGTTCAAACTCAAGATGGTACAGTTTACATGAACATGAATGAGTTGACATAAGCTCAGACAATTTTGATGTTCTCATCAGAGGTTATATCTTCGATAGGCATAGTGGACTGCCACCAGAATCAAAATCATATGAATGGTGTATGTAGTAGCATAAAGAAATTCATTGTCCCGCATGTATTGATACATGTAATTATAGCTTACTTGAGAAAGTATTGGTATGGTGATGAAAAGAGCGCAAATACGATCCGTAATGTTGATTTTCTGACGCAAATATGAGAAAATAGCTGGAGTAAGACAAGTAAGTCCAGATACCAGTAGACTAATTCCAATAGATTGGATGTGCCATGGAGACCTCCAAGTTGAGAACTGAGCGATTGAATTTCCAATCAAAATCAGAGTTAAACAACCGTAAATCATCTTTGTTGGAAAGACAAAAGCTGCCATGAATATCGAAATGAATGAAGAAATTGTTGGAGCTTTTTGCCAAATCTCGGCAATTATATCTGAGTCATGTACATGGCTAATGATTAAAGCAGACAAGTACATCGAAAATTCTCTACCAATGAAAAGGGCACAACCAACCAAAATCATCACAAGTAGATATGATTTTGGAATATATTGTTTTGTTGAGCAATTCGCTGGAGAAGGTAAACCTGTTGAATCGACTGGATCCAGTTGATATTCATCAGTTGACATGATTGATGACTGATTGACATCGGCTGTGGATGAAAACTGTTCTTCTTTTATCAGTATAATCTGAAGAATTCCTAAGACTATGAGTAATAAGATATTGCTGCACAAAGTGGAGAAAAATGAGGGTGGTACTCATGATCAAAGGGGGACAAAAGATACGGTCCTAAATAGTTCACTAAAAATATTCCACAATATTGGGTAAAGTACAAAGAATGCATGAACATCGGGCAATCTTTCTGCCACAGATCTAATATACTCGTGACCAATGATACTTCGATGCCAACTGATGAAAGTCCCATCATTATACAAACGACGTAGTAATAGAAATTACTGGATGTGTATGATATAATCATGCTTACCAAAGCCATGTTGAAGGTGCAAAAAGTTAATATCCATTTTCGACTTATAAACTGTGACATAATCAAGGCTGAAATTGGGTTGATTGTAATGAAGGGAAAGAAAATTCATCATTATTGAAATTGAACATACCTGAACCACATATGAATGATAATAATTCAAAAGCTGATCCGAGAGCGTATACATTGGAAGACACTCCACTATGGTAAATTTTATTCATTTCGGTACATCCTAACGCGAAAAAAGTCAAACAGTGGATTGTTGTCAAATGTGACTTTCTTGTTTCAAGCGACATTTTTTGGCACAGTAAATGAGTTAATGTTAACCTCGATGGCTATTGATGGCTATTGATGTTAAATGTCGACGTTGTATTTGTGGACGTTGTCAAAGTGGGTGATCACTGAATATCATCTCATTGGTTGTCATGATGTCATGATGTGAACAATTACTTTTTCGAATTATCAGTGATTATCAGTGACAATGACAATGGAATGACAAATCAATAATTTTGATAGTGTAATACTTAACAATTGCACCATTCAATGGCAAATCAACTGACAACTGATTGATCATTCATTTATCCTCTTTCTAATCACATGGTATCTGCTCCAAACAGGTCTGAGCTAAGTTATTTTCCAAGTGAGAAAGTATATTTGTACAAAAGAAGATCGATCAGACCAAGCCATGACAGTGTTCTGATAATTCGATTGTCCGAGACAACAAGAACGTTTTGTTTCTCAAACAAGGTCTTCATTTACAATGAAACACGTGCTGGTTATGCTTGTAGCAAAGCTAACCGGACCATCATTGATGAAATTGAAACCTATTTCATCCTTGGCCTGGATAAATTGTTTTTTTTAAAGGGCATGTCGTTGAATATCATTTCGTCCATCCAACTATTTTCGCCACAAATTCTCATTTCCATGAGTCACCAAACAAACAAAATTGAAATAAAACTCAAAGTTTATTCTGACTCACCCACAATAAAAAGAAACAAAAGAAATCTGGTGACGCGCAGACATTATTTCAAAAGTAAAGTTAAGTAAATTGAATGTTTCAGCCAAAGATAGAATTTCATCAAAATTAGAACCAGTCGATCATCACGGGTACAAAAGTCAATACAACAGTGAATCAAGAACAAAAGAAAGACAAGAAAAGGTATTCTTATGTGAAGATAAAAAACATAACAAGATGAAGAGTATTTAGAACTAATTTGTCAATTGATCTACATCGGCAGGTATTCGTTTAAGTCAAAATCTAATACTAAAACCTAATGACTATACTTTAATGGATAATAAATTGGGCGACTGATTGAATGTGCAAAGTAACTGTGTCAGTTTCAATCTCAATATGTTAGTCTCATAGCGCTATTCTCAAGGCCGTTAATAAACAAGAAACCACTTGTCATGTTTGGAAGTAGTAATATTCACCAAGTGAATAATATTTAGTTGTGTTAATATTTAGTGTTTACCATAGGATAGTTCTACCATCGTCAGCATCAACTGAATGGACATGGTGATAATTGTTTCCTCATTTGATCGAATGATCAATCACGTTTAACATTGACAATGTTCATGCATATAAATGCATATGAATATGTGAATGATTGAACAACGAATGAATAATCTTTTGACGATTATTTCCTTGTCATCGATCGAATAGACCACACGGCATCAACATCAACATCAACATCATCAACGACATCATCAGCATCTTCTTGATTTTTCACCAATTGAAAAAAGTTCTGTCAGTGAATTGAATGAAAAAATAAATAAAAAAAGTAGAAAGGTGAGAAGTTATCCGTGAAATTTCAACAATTGTGTCACAAGTATTCTGCAAAGGTCACACAATGATTGGACAACCATTCTGAAAAAGAATAAACAACAAACGTAAGTATAAAGTCACACAATTGATCACAAGTGATGATTGTGCAAAGTGTACACAATTTGATAGATCATTCTTGATAATGAATTAGTTCTGCCAACCTTTGAATAGTTAAATCAATCATATGGTCATAAGTAAAAGTAGCAGGGTTAAAAGTATCATTATTTATCAGTTATCTGGTAAAAAATTTAACTCATCATTAAAAGTGAAAACAGATTTATAATCAAATGTATAAAAGGATAATTTTGTTGGACAGGATATAACAGTTGATCACTTGTTGCTGGTTCACTGACCGATTGAAATGAAATGGAAAAAATAAAGAGCTCTGCGAATGGTACAAGTTTGTCATGTCTTCATGGTTGATGGTTGATGGTTGGATGAAGGCTGACTAAACAGACCGCCAGATTGGTTTGTGAGTGTGAAAAATAAACTGAAGGGAAATCCAGTTGAAAGACAGTCGTCAACAGGACTCAACAGGACTCAACAGTATTCCGTGTATATTCAACTCGTAGTGTGCTTTACTTCACTTGATTGCGTGGTCACGAGTCACACTTTTGAGTGAAAAGTCAACTCATTTCACTTGATTCCTCATCTGACGAAGTTCCAGTTATACTGTTATTTGGACCAATCAACTGATACATAAAACATCCATTGTCATCAATCTTACTCTTCATCTTATTGTTCTTTATAACATCATCGCATCATGTATTCGTTCTTTTCCTCGATTTTGTCTCATCTTCGTACTGAAAATATCAAAATTGACAATGAAACATTTCGTTTACATTATAAATTTACTTTAATTGTTTGCATCGCTTCATCACTTCTTGTTACTGGACGTGAATACTTTGGTGATCCAATTGATTGTATTCCACCAGGTGAAGAATTATTAGCACCAATAATTGATACTTACTGTTGGATTCATTCAACTTTCACCCTGGCTGAATCTCATGATAAACAAGTTGGAATCGATGTTGCTCATCCAGGTGTTGAAAAGTCATCTTCAGATAAAACTCGTGTTTACCACAAGTACTATCAATGGGTTTGTTTTGCCTTGTTAATTCAAGGAATGTGTTTTTACATTCCTCGATATCTTTGGAAAAATTGGGAATCAGGACGAATTCGTTCTCTCATGCAAAAATTAGATGATCCGATATTAGATGGTGAAGACAAACGTAAACAAATATCATGTTTAGTTGGATACTTTACATCAACCTTACGGACAAATCAAACATATTTTTGTCAATTTATCTTTTGTGAAGTTCTCAATCTTCTCAATGTACTTTGTCAAATATATTTTGTTAATTACTTTTTAAATGGATCATTTTCATCCTATGGATTAGATGTGTTACGCAATACAGCATCAACAGCTGATCCGATGGTTAAAGTATTTCCTCGAATGACAAAATGTACATTTCACTTTTACGGATCATCTGGTGATGTACAAAAGTATGATACATTGTGTATTTTACCACTTAATGTACTTAATGAAAAAATTTACATCCTCATATGGTTTTGGTTTATGACGTTAGCTTGTTTATCAGCTATTGTCCTGTTATATCGAGCTACAATTGTTACAATGCCTAAAGTACGATTTTTCGTTATTTCAAGATCAATTCGATCGACTGATAAAACAACCGTTCGAATTGTTTGTCAATCACTTTGTTCATCTGATTGGTTTTTACTTTATCAATTGAGTAAAAATATTGATCCATTACATTTTCGTGATGTATTAGCTGAACTTTGTTTAACATTTAAAGCCGAACGAAATGGAAATGGTAAACCACTTTTATCCTCAATTGGTGATTCAGCTAAATTAGATTCGATTATGATAACATGAGAATGAAGTATTTCAAACAAAAACATATTATATTGTATCCTGCATTGTACAACTCATTCATTTTACAATTAATCTCATTGCCAATTGTATAATTAATATTCGAGAAATACAAAACATATGAATACTTATATCAACTGAAATGCGATAAATTCGTTTCATCTTTTATCATCATCACTATAATCGTCATCATCATGTCAAGATCGTCATTCACCTGGGTGTATTGTTTCAAGTGTATTCTTGTTGATTAGGATTGTTGTTACTTTTGTTGATGTTGTTGCAACTATTGTTGGTTCCCGACAAAGAATTGAGCAGTAATTTGTATATTTGAAACAAATAGTTACAGAGACACTTGAAATATCTCTTACACTTGACAATTGACAGTTAAATGGTTGTATGTACATGTTGGTGTGTATGGTTGAAACAAGCCTGGTAATGTGTGCCATGATGCTGATGAGAATGAGGATGATGATGACGACAATTATGATGACCTTGCGAACTAATATTGCCCTTGTCACTTATAACGCTCAAGGCAAGGCACTGTGTCACATGGAATCGCTCTTTAGAACGATCAAACAGGTATCTTCGAATATCATTATTATTTTTCAACATAAACTCTTAAACCCATTCAAACCGCACAAATTGATAATCTCTTGCTCTTCTTGATTTCTTCATCATCTTCATCCTTTGCATACATTTTCAACACTTTGCTCGATATTTATTAGCATTTAGATGAAGACTGACTTTTCACTTAATTCAGTTAACTTATTCATAAAGTCATTATTCATAATTACGACGAATAAAAAAATGTGAACAACAAAAATATCTTTCTTACTTTTCTTCTTTCTCTTCTTATCGTAAATCACACACTTAAATCTTTTTCCCTCTCTCCAAATGACATTATTTATTCCTGTCATTTGGGTGAACTTTAGATTTATACTTTTTCTTCTTAAGAACACAGGTAACAGCAGAATGAACATGATCACATAGTTAACACCATATGTAACATTTAAAAAAGAATTTTCTTATTTTGAATAAATTACGATAAATAATCCGACAGTTAAATGGATAAAATAACACAGAGCGTGTTAAAAGTAATTAATTTTCTCTTAACGTACAGTTTACTGTACTTCATTGGATGAGCGTCATGCTTTCATCATGAACAGTTTTTACATGTTTTATTTTTTCTCAACCTTGTGT
>JASXTE010000032.1:290000-295000 GCA_030280995.1 Hemileia vastatrix | reverse complement strand
GTAGTGTGTATATACTGATTTTCCAAAAAATATTTTTTTTTGCAATGTTGAGTGTTTTTTAACAAAGTGTTGCCAAGTTACCCATTTTAATATCATGATCAGTGAATATCACTGAAAATATGCATAATGTAGTGTCATTTCAATTTTTTTGTCATGTTGAATGTGTTTTTCCAAGTGTTGCCAAGTTCAACATTTCAATATCATGATCAGTGAATATCAATGAAAATATGCATAATGTGGTGCCATTATAATTCTTTTGTCATGTTGAATGTTTTTATTCATAGTGCATCCAAATTCAACATTTCAATAATATGATCAGTGATTATCACTCACAATGTGAAGAGACACAAAAAAAAAAAATTCAAAAAAAAAATTTTTTTAAAAGGAAAACACTTATCATTATTAGACTGTTGTGTTCATCACTCACATTTTGAAGAGCCAAAAAAAAAAAAAAAAAAAAAAAAAAATAAAAATTAAAAATTAAAAGGAAATCACTAAGCACTATTAGACTGTTGTATTTATCACTTACAATTTGAAGACACAAAAAAAAAAAAATTCAAAAAAAAAAAAAATTTCAAAAAAAAAAAAAATTTCAGAAAATGATCTCACTAAGCATTATAAGACTGTAGTAGTGTGTATATACTGATTTTACAAAAAAATTTTTTTTTTGCAATGTTGAGTGTTTTTTAACAAAGTGTTGCCAAGTTACCCATTTTAATATCATGATCAGTGAATATCACTGAAAATATGCATAATGTAGTGTCATTTCAATTTTTTTGTCATGTTGAATGTGTTTTTCCAAGTGTTGCCAAGTTCAACATTTCAATATCATGATCAGTGAATATCAATGAAAATATGCATAATGTGGTGCCATTATAATTCCTTTTGTCATGTTGAATGTTTTTATTCATAGTGCATCCAAATTCAACATTTCAATAATATGATCAGTGATTATCACTCACAATGTGAAGAGACACAAAAAAAAAAAAATTCAAAAAAAAAATTTTTTTAAAAGGAAAACACTTATCATTATTAGACTGTTGTGTTCATCACTCACATTTTGAAGAGCCAAAAAAAAAAAAAAAAAAAAAAAAAAAAAAAAATTAAAAATTAAAAGGAAATCACTAAGCACTATTAGACTGTTGTATTTATCACTTACAATTTGAAGACACAAAAAAAAAAAAATTCAAAAAAAAAAAAAATTTCAAAAAAAAAAAAAAATTTCAGAAAATGATCTCAGTAAGCATTATAAGACTGTAGTAGTGTGTATATACTGATTTTACAAAAAATATTTTTTTTTTCAATGTTGAGTGTTTTTTAACAAAGTGTTGCCAAGTTACCCATTTTAATATCATGATCAGTGAATATCACTGAAAATATGCATAATGTAGTGTCATTTCAATTTTTTTGTCATGTTGAATGTGTTTTTCCAAGTGTTGCCAAGTTCAACATTTCAATATCATGATCAGTGAATATCAATGAAAATATGCATAATGTGGTGCCATTATAATTCTTTTGTCATGTTGAATGTTTTTATTCATAGTGCATCCAAATTCAACATTTCAATAATATGATCAGTGATTATCACTCACAATGTGAAGAGACACAAAAAAAAAAAAATTCAAAAAAAAAAATTTTTTAAAAGGAAAACACTTATCATTATTAGACTGTTGTGTTCATCACTCACATTTTGAAGAGCCAAAAAAAAAAAAAAAATAAAAAATAAAAAATTAAAAATTAAAAGGAAATCACTAAGCACTATTAGACTGTTGTATTTATCACTTACAATTTGAAGACACAAAAAAAAAAAAATTCAAAAAAAAAAAAAATTTCAAAAAAAAAAAAAATTTCAGAAAATGATCTCACTAAGCATTATAAGACTGTAGTAGTGTGTATATACTGATTTTACAAAAAAATTTTTTTTTTGCAATGTTGAGTGTTTTTTAACAAAGTGTTGCCAAGTTACCCATTTTAATATCATGATCAGTGAATATCACTGAAAATATGCATAATGTAGTGTCATTTCAATTTTTTTGTCATGTTGAATGTGTTTTTCCAAGTGTTGCCAAGTTCAACATTTCAATATCATGATCAGTGAATATCAATGAAAATATGCATAATGTGGTGCCATTATAATTCCTTTTGTCATGTTGAATGTTTTTATTCATAGTGCATCCAAATTCAACATTTCAATAATATGATCAGTGATTATCACTCACAATGTGAAGAGACACAAAAAAAAAAAAATTCAAAAAAAAAATTTTTTTAAAAGGAAAACACTTATCATTATTAGACTGTTGTGTTCATCACTCACATTTTGAAGAGCCAAAAAAAAAAAAAAAAAAAAAAAAAAAAAAAAAATTAAAAATTAAAAGGAAATCACTAAGCACTATTAGACTGTTGTATTTATCACTTACAATTTGAAGACACAAAAAAAAAAAAATTCAAAAAAAAAAAAATTTCAAAAAAAAAAAAAATTTCAGAAAATGATCTCAGTAAGCATTATAAGACTGTAGTAGTGTGTATATACTGATTTTCCAAAAAATATTTTTTTTTGCAATGTTGAGTGTTTTTTAACAAAGTGTTGCCAAGTTACCCATTTTTATATCATGATCAGTGAATATCACTGAAAATATGCATAATGTAGTGTCATTTCAATTTTTTTGTCATGTTGAATGTGTTTTTCCAAGTGTTGCCAAGTTCAACATTTCAATATCATGATCAGTGAATATCAATGAAAATATGCATAATGTGGTGCCATTATAATTCCTTTTGTCATGTTGAATGTTTTTATTCATAGTGCATCCAAATTCAACATTTCAATAATATGATCAGTGATTATCACTCACAATGTGAAGAGACACAAAAAAAAAAAAATTCAAAAAAAAAATTTTTTTAAAAGGAAAACACTTATCATTATTAGACTGTTGTGTTCATCACTCACATTTTGAAGAGCCAAAAAAAAAAAAAAAAAAAAAAAAAAAAAAAAAATTAAAAATTAAAAGGAAATCACTAAGCACTATTAGACTGTTGTATTTATCACTTACAATTTGAAGACACAAAAAAAAAAAAATTCAAAAAAAAAAAAATTTCAAAAAAAAAAAAAATTTCAGAAAATGATCTCAGTAAGCATTATAAGACTGTAGTAGTGTGTATATACTGATTTTCCAAAAAATATTTTTTTTTGCAATGTTGAGTGTTTTTTAACAAAGTGTTGCCAAGTTACCCATTTTTATATCATGATCAGTGAATATCACTGAAAATATGCATAATGTAGTGTCATTTCAATTTTTTTGTCATGTTGAATGTGTTTTTCCAAGTGTTGCCAAGTTCAACATTTCAATATCATGATCAGTGAATATCAATGAAAATATGCATAATGTGGTGCCATTATAATTCCTTTTGTCATGTTGAATGTTTTTATTCATAGTGCATCCAAATTCAACATTTCAATAATATGATCAGTGATTATCACTCACAATGTAAAGAGACACAAAAAAAAAAAAATTCAAAAAAAAAATTTTTTTAAAAGGAAAACACTTATCATTATTAGACTGTTGTGTTCATCACTCACATTTTGAAGAGCCAAAAAAAAAAAAAAAAAAAAAAAAAAAAAAAAAATTAAAAATTAAAAGGAAATCACTAAGCACTATTAGACTGTTGTATTTATCACTTACAATTTGAAGACACAAAAAAAAAAAAATTCAAAAAAAAAAAAAATTTCAAAAAAAAAAAAAAATTTCAGAAAATGATCTCAGTAAGCATTATAAGACTGTAGTAGTGTGTATATACTGATTTTACAAAAAATATTTTTTTTTTCAATGTTGAGTGTTTTTTAACAAAGTGTTGCCAAGTTACCCATTTTAATATCATGATCAGTGAATATCACTGAAAATATGCATAATGTAGTGTCATTTCAATTTTTTTGTCATGTTGAATGTGTTTTTCCAAGTGTTGCCAAGTTCAACATTTCAATATCATGATCAGTGAAGATCAATGAAAATATGCATAGTGTGGTGCCATTATAATTCTTTTGTCATGTTGAATGTTTTTATTCATAGTGCATCCAAATTCAACATTTCAATAATATGATCAGTGATTATCACTCACAATGTGAAGAGACACAAAAAAAAAATTCAAAAAAAAAAATTTTTAAAAGGAAAACACTTATCATTATTAGACTGTTGTGTTCATCACTCACAATTTGAAAAGCCAAAAAAAAAAAAAAAAAAAAAAAAAAATTAAAATTAAAAGGAAATCACTAAGCACTATTAGACTGTTGTATTTATCACTTACAATTTGAAAACACAAAAAAAAAAAAATTCAAAAAAAAAAAAAAATTCAGAAAATGATCTCACTAAGCATTATTAGACTGTAGTAGTGTGTATATACTGATTTTACAAAAAAATTTTTTTTTGCAATGTTGAGTGTTTTTTAACAAAGTGTTGCCAAGTTACCCATTTTAATATCATGATCAGTGAATATCACTGAAAATATGCATAATTTTGTGTCATTTTATTTTTTTTGTCATGTTGAGTCTTTTTTTTCCAAGTGTTGCCAATTTCACCTTTTCAATATCATGATCAGTGAATATCACTGAAAATATGCATAATTTTGTGTCATTTTATTTTTTTTGTCATGTTGAGTCTTTTTTTTCCAAGTGTTGCCAATTTCACCTTTTCAATATCATGATCAGTGAATATTTCTGAAAATATGCATAATTTTGTGCCATTTTATTTTTTTTGTCATGTTGAGTGTTTTTTTTCCAAGTGTTGCCAATTTCACTTTTTCAATATCATGATCAGTGAATATTACTGAAAATATGCATAATTTTGTGTCATTTTATTTTTTTTGTCATGTTGAGTGTTTTTTTTCCAAGTGTTGCCAAGTTCACCCTTTAAATATGATGATCAGTGAATATCACTGAAAATATGCATAATTTTGTGTCATTTTATTTTTTTTGTCATGTTGAGTGTTTTTTTTCCAAGTGTTGCCAATTT
>JASXTE010000032.1:275000-280000 GCA_030280995.1 Hemileia vastatrix | reverse complement strand
AAAAAAAAAAAATTTCAGAAAATGATCTCAGTAAGCATTATAAGACTGTAGTAGTGTGTATATACTGATTTTCCAAAAAATATTTTTTTTTGCAATGTTGAGTGTTTTTTAACAAAGTGTTGCCAAGTTACCCATTTTAATATCATGATCAGTGAATATCACTGAAAATATGCATAATGTAGTGTCATTTCAATTTTTTTGTCATGTTGAATGTGTTTTTCCAAGTGTTGCCAAGTTCAACATTTCAATATCATGATCAGTGAATATCAATGAAAATATGCATAATGTGGTGCCATTATAATTCTTTTGTCATGTTGAATGTTTTTATTCATAGTGCATCCAAATTCAACATTTCAATAATATGATCAGTGATTATCACTCACAATGTGAAGAGACACAAAAAAAAAAAATTCAAAAAAAAATTTTTTTTAAAAGGAAAACACTTATCATTATTAGACTGTTGTGTTCATCACTCACATTTTGAAGAGCCAAAAAAAAAAAAAAAAAAAAAAAAAAAATAAAAATTAAAAATTAAAAGGAAATCACTAAGCACTATTAGACTGTTGTATTTATCACTTACAATTTGAAGACACAAAAAAAAAAAAATTCAAAAAAAAAAAAAATTTCAAAAAAAAAAAAAATTTCAGAAAATGATCTCACTAAGCATTATAAGACTGTAGTAGTGTGTATATACTGATTTTACAAAAAAATTTTTTTTTTGCAATGTTGAGTGTTTTTTAACAAAGTGTTGCCAAGTTACCCATTTTAATATCATGATCAGTGAATATCACTGAAAATATGCATAATGTAGTGTCATTTCAATTTTTTTGTCATGTTGAATGTGTTTTTCCAAGTGTTGCCAAGTTCAACATTTCAATATCATGATCAGTGAATATCAATGAAAATATGCATAATGTGGTGCCATTATAATTCCTTTTGTCATGTTGAATGTTTTTATTCATAGTGCATCCAAATTCAACATTTCAATAATATGATCAGTGATTATCACTCACAATGTGAAGAGACACAAAAAAAAAAAAATTCAAAAAAAAAATTTTTTTAAAAGGAAAACACTTATCATTATTAGACTGTTGTGTTCATCACTCACATTTTGAAGAGCCAAAAAAAAAAAAAAAAAAAAAAAAAAAAAAAATTAAAAATTAAAAGGAAATCACTAAGCACTATTAGACTGTTGTATTTATCACTTACAATTTGAAGACACAAAAAAAAAAAAATTCAAAAAAAAAAAAAATTTCAAAAAAAAAAAAAAATTTCAGAAAATGATCTCAGTAAGCATTATAAGACTGTAGTAGTGTGTATATACTGATTTTACAAAAAATATTTTTTTTTTCAATGTTGAGTGTTTTTTAACAAAGTGTTGCCAAGTTACCCATTTTAATATCATGATCAGTGAATATCACTGAAAATATGCATAATGTAGTGTCATTTCAATTTTTTTGTCATGTTGAATGTGTTTTTCCAAGTGTTGCCAAGTTCAACATTTCAATATCATGATCAGTGAATATCAATGAAAATATGCATAATGTGGTGCCATTATAATTCTTTTGTCATGTTGAATGTTTTTATTCATAGTGCATCCAAATTCAACATTTCAATAATATGATCAGTGATTATCACTCACAATGTGAAGAGACACAAAAAAAAAAAAATTCAAAAAAAAAAATTTTTTAAAAGGAAAACACTTATCATTATTAGACTGTTGTGTTCATCACTCACATTTTGAAGAGCCAAAAAAAAAAAAAAAATAAAAAATAAAAAATTAAAAATTAAAAGGAAATCACTAAGCACTATTAGACTGTTGTATTTATCACTTACAATTTGAAGACACAAAAAAAAAAAAATTCAAAAAAAAAAAAAATTTCAAAAAAAAAAAAAATTTCAGAAAATGATCTCACTAAGCATTATAAGACTGTAGTAGTGTGTATATACTGATTTTACAAAAAAATTTTTTTTTTGCAATGTTGAGTGTTTTTTAACAAAGTGTTGCCAAGTTACCCATTTTAATATCATGATCAGTGAATATCACTGAAAATATGCATAATGTAGTGTCATTTCAATTTTTTTGTCATGTTGAATGTGTTTTTCCAAGTGTTGCCAAGTTCAACATTTCAATATCATGATCAGTGAATATCAATGAAAATATGCATAATGTGGTGCCATTATAATTCCTTTTGTCATGTTGAATGTTTTTATTCATAGTGCATCCAAATTCAACATTTCAATAATATGATCAGTGATTATCACTCACAATGTGAAGAGACACAAAAAAAAAAAAATTCAAAAAAAAAATTTTTTTAAAAGGAAAACACTTATCATTATTAGACTGTTGTGTTCATCACTCACATTTTGAAGAGCCAAAAAAAAAAAAAAAAAAAAAAAAAAAAAAAAAAATTAAAAATTAAAAGGAAATCACTAAGCACTATTAGACTGTTGTATTTATCACTTACAATTTGAAGACACAAAAAAAAAAAAATTCAAAAAAAAAAAAATTTCAAAAAAAAAAAAAATTTCAGAAAATGATCTCAGTAAGCATTATAAGACTGTAGTAGTGTGTATATACTGATTTTCCAAAAAATATTTTTTTTTGCAATGTTGAGTGTTTTTTAACAAAGTGTTGCCAAGTTACCCATTTTTATATCATGATCAGTGAATATCACTGAAAATATGCATAATGTAGTGTCATTTCAATTTTTTTGTCATGTTGAATGTGTTTTTCCAAGTGTTGCCAAGTTCAACATTTCAATATCATGATCAGTGAATATCAATGAAAATATGCATAATGTGGTGCCATTATAATTCCTTTTGTCATGTTGAATGTTTTTATTCATAGTGCATCCAAATTCAACATTTCAATAATATGATCAGTGATTATCACTCACAATGTGAAGAGACACAAAAAAAAAAAAATTCAAAAAAAAAATTTTTTTAAAAGGAAAACACTTATCATTATTAGACTGTTGTGTTCATCACTCACATTTTGAAGAGCCAAAAAAAAAAAAAAAAAAAAAAAAAAAAAAAAAATTAAAAATTAAAAGGAAATCACTAAGCACTATTAGACTGTTGTATTTATCACTTACAATTTGAAGACACAAAAAAAAAAAAATTCAAAAAAAAAAAAATTTCAAAAAAAAAAAAAATTTCAGAAAATGATCTCAGTAAGCATTATAAGACTGTAGTAGTGTGTATATACTGATTTTCCAAAAAATATTTTTTTTTGCAATGTTGAGTGTTTTTTAACAAAGTGTTGCCAAGTTACCCATTTTTATATCATGATCAGTGAATATCACTGAAAATATGCATAATGTAGTGTCATTTCAATTTTTTTGTCATGTTGAATGTGTTTTTCCAAGTGTTGCCAAGTTCAACATTTCAATATCATGATCAGTGAATATCAATGAAAATATGCATAATGTGGTGCCATTATAATTCCTTTTGTCATGTTGAATGTTTTTATTCATAGTGCATCCAAATTCAACATTTCAATAATATGATCAGTGATTATCACTCACAATGTAAAGAGACACAAAAAAAAAAAAATTCAAAAAAAAAATTTTTTTAAAAGGAAAACACTTATCATTATTAGACTGTTGTGTTCATCACTCACATTTTGAAGAGCCAAAAAAAAAAAAAAAAAAAAAAAAAAAAAAAAAATTAAAAATTAAAAGGAAATCACTAAGCACTATTAGACTGTTGTATTTATCACTTACAATTTGAAGACACAAAAAAAAAAAAATTCAAAAAAAAAAAAAATTTCAAAAAAAAAAAAAAATTTCAGAAAATGATCTCAGTAAGCATTATAAGACTGTAGTAGTGTGTATATACTGATTTTACAAAAAATATTTTTTTTTTCAATGTTGAGTGTTTTTTAACAAAGTGTTGCCAAGTTACCCATTTTAATATCATGATCAGTGAATATCACTGAAAATATGCATAATGTAGTGTCATTTCAATTTTTTTGTCATGTTGAATGTGTTTTTCCAAGTGTTGCCAAGTTCAACATTTCAATATCATGATCAGTGAAGATCAATGAAAATATGCATAGTGTGGTGCCATTATAATTCTTTTGTCATGTTGAATGTTTTTATTCATAGTGCATCCAAATTCAACATTTCAATAATATGATCAGTGATTATCACTCACAATGTGAAGAGACACAAAAAAAAAATTCAAAAAAAAAAATTTTTAAAAGGAAAACACTTATCATTATTAGACTGTTGTGTTCATCACTCACAATTTGAAAAGCCAAAAAAAAAAAAAAAAAAAAAAAAAAATTAAAATTAAAAGGAAATCACTAAGCACTATTAGACTGTTGTATTTATCACTTACAATTTGAAAACACAAAAAAAAAAAAATTCAAAAAAAAAAAAAAATTCAGAAAATGATCTCACTAAGCATTATTAGACTGTAGTAGTGTGTATATACTGATTTTACAAAAAAATTTTTTTTTGCAATGTTGAGTGTTTTTTAACAAAGTGTTGCCAAGTTACCCATTTTAATATCATGATCAGTGAATATCACTGAAAATATGCATAATTTTGTGTCATTTTATTTTTTTTGTCATGTTGAGTCTTTTTTTTCCAAGTGTTGCCAATTTCACCTTTTCAATATCATGATCAGTGAATATCACTGAAAATATGCATAATTTTGTGTCATTTTATTTTTTTTGTCATGTTGAGTCTTTTTTTTCCAAGTGTTGCCAATTTCACCTTTTCAATATCATGATCAGTGAATATTTCTGAAAATATGCATAATTTTGTGCCATTTTATTTTTTTTGTCATGTTGAGTGTTTTTTTTCCAAGTGTTGCCAATTTCACTTTTTCAATATCATGATCAGTGAATATTACTGAAAATATGCATAATTTTGTGTCATTTTATTTTTTTTGTCATGTTGAGTGTTTTTTTTCCAAGTGTTGCCAAGTTCACCCTTTAAATATGATGATCAGTGAATATCACTGAAAATATGCATAATTTTGTGTCA
>JASXTE010000032.1:262500-265000 GCA_030280995.1 Hemileia vastatrix | reverse complement strand
TTGAAGACACAAAAAAAAAAAATTCAAAAAAAAAAAAAATTTCAAAAAAAAAAAAAAATTTCAGAAAATGATCTCAGTAAGCATTATAAGACTGTAGTAGTGTGTATATACTGATTTTCCAAAAAATATTTTTTTTTGCAATGTTGAGTGTTTTTTAACAAAGTGTTGCCAAGTTACCCATTTTAATATCATGATCAGTGAATATCACTGAAAATATGCATAATGTAGTGTCATTTCAATTTTTTTGTCATGTTGAATGTGTTTTTCCAAGTGTTGCCAAGTTCAACATTTCAATATCATGATCAGTGAATATCAATGAAAATATGCATAATGTGGTGCCATTATAATTCTTTTGTCATGTTGAATGTTTTTATTCATAGTGCATCCAAATTCAACATTTCAATAATATGATCAGTGATTATCACTCACAATGTGAAGAGACACAAAAAAAAAAAATTCAAAAAAAAATTTTTTTTAAAAGGAAAACACTTATCATTATTAGACTGTTGTGTTCATCACTCACATTTTGAAGAGCCAAAAAAAAAAAAAAAAAAAAAAAAAAAATAAAAATTAAACATTAAAAGGAAATCACTAAGCACTATTAGACTGTTGTATTTATCACTTACAATTTGAAGACACAAAAAAAAAAAAATTCAAAAAAAAAAAAAATTTCAAAAAAAAAAAAAATTTCAGAAAATGATCTCACTAAGCATTATAAGACTGTAGTAGTGTGTATATACTGATTTTACAAAAAAATTTTTTTTTTGCAATGTTGAGTGTTTTTTAACAAAGTGTTGCCAAGTTACCCATTTTAATATCATGATCAGTGAATATCACTGAAAATATGCATAATGTAGTGTCATTTCAATTTTTTTGTCATGTTGAATGTGTTTTTCCAAGTGTTGCCAAGTTCAACATTTCAATATCATGATCAGTGAATATCAATGAAAATATGCATAATGTGGTGCCATTATAATTCCTTTTGTCATGTTGAATGTTTTTATTCATAGTGCATCCAAATTCAACATTTCAATAATATGATCAGTGATTATCACTCACAATGTGAAGAGACACAAAAAAAAAAAAATTCAAAAAAAAAATTTTTTTAAAAGGAAAACACTTATCATTATTAGACTGTTGTGTTCATCACTCACATTTTGAAGAGCCAAAAAAAAAAAAAAAAAAAAAAAAAAAAAAAATTAAAAATTAAAAGGAAATCACTAAGCACTATTAGACTGTTGTATTTATCACTTACAATTTGAAGACACAAAAAAAAAAAAATTCAAAAAAAAAAAAAATTTCAAAAAAAAAAAAAAATTTCAGAAAATGATCTCAGTAAGCATTATAAGACTGTAGTAGTGTGTATATACTGATTTTACAAAAAATATTTTTTTTTTCAATGTTGAGTGTTTTTTAACAAAGTGTTGCCAAGTTACCCATTTTAATATCATGATCAGTGAATATCACTGAAAATATGCATAATGTAGTGTCATTTCAATTTTTTTGTCATGTTGAATGTGTTTTTCCAAGTGTTGCCAAGTTCAACATTTCAATATCATGATCAGTGAATATCAATGAAAATATGCATAATGTGGTGCCATTATAATTCTTTTGTCATGTTGAATGTTTTTATTCATAGTGCATCCAAATTCAACATTTCAATAATATGATCAGTGATTATCACTCACAATGTGAAGAGACACAAAAAAAAAAAAATTCAAAAAAAAAAATTTTTTAAAAGGAAAACACTTATCATTATTAGACTGTTGTGTTCATCACTCACATTTTGAAGAGCCAAAAAAAAAAAAAAAATAAAAAATAAAAAATTAAAAATTAAAAGGAAATCACTAAGCACTATTAGACTGTTGTATTTATCACTTACAATTTGAAGACACAAAAAAAAAAAAATTCAAAAAAAAAAAAAATTTCAAAAAAAAAAAAAATTTCAGAAAATGATCTCACTAAGCATTATAAGACTGTAGTAGTGTGTATATACTGATTTTACAAAAAAATTTTTTTTTTGCAATGTTGAGTGTTTTTTAACAAAGTGTTGCCAAGTTACCCATTTTAATATCATGATCAGTGAATATCACTGAAATGAAAATATGCATAATGTAGTGTCATTTCAATTTTTTTGTCATGTTGAATGTGTTTTTCCAAGTGTTGCCAAGTTCAACATTTCAATATCATGATCAGTGAATATCAATGAAAATATGCATAATGTGGTGCCATTATAATTCCTTTTGTCATGTTGAATGTTTTTATTCATAGTGCATCCAAATTCAACATTTCAATAATATGATCAGTGATTATCACTCACAATGTAAAGAGACACAAAAAAAAAAAAATTCAAAAAAAAAATTTTTTTAAAAGGAAAACACTTATCATTATTAGACTGTTGTGTTCATCACTCACATTTTGAAGAGCCAAAAAAAAAAAAAAAAAAAAAAAAAAAAAAAAAATTAAAAATTAAAAGGAAATCACTAAGCACTATTAGACT
>JASXTE010000032.1:247500-252500 GCA_030280995.1 Hemileia vastatrix | reverse complement strand
GACCATCAGATTACACAATTTCTTTGTCTGAGATGATTATATTATTATTATTATTATACTTTACTACTGAAAAAATCATAAATATGAAAATGTTAATATATATATATTTTTTTTCTGTTCATTTTAAATTGATTGGCACTAATGACTTGTGTCTTTATTGAAAAATCTTTAAAATAGGTTATATATATTTAATTTCAGTGATACCTTTCATCTGGGGCCATACCACAATGAACTTACCGCATCCCGTCTGATCTGCGCAGTCAAACATTGTAGGGCCGAGTCAGTAGTATGGTGGGGGACCACATGTGAATACTCTGGTGCCCCAGGTGACATTTGCTTTTTTGTTTGATATAAAAGTTTCATCAAAACAGAAACCATAACACCTTTCAAGAAAATATATTTAATTTTATTCCCCTATCTTTCTATATGTAAATGACAAATCAAAAAACACTATAAAATATATTTCAAAAAAAAAGTCTCCAAAATAGTAAAACAGTAAGCTTCATTAGATTTTGGTAAACATTTATCATTATTAGACTGTTGTGTTCATCACTCACATTTTGAAGAGCCAAAAAAAAAAAAAAAAAAAAAAAAAAAAAAAAAATTAAAAATTAAAAGGAAATCACTAAGCACTATTAGACTGTTGTATTTATCACTTACAATTTCAAGACACAAAAAAAAAATTCAAAAAAAAAAAAAATTTCAAAAAAAAAAAAAAATTTCAGAAAATGATCTCAGTAAGCATTATAAGACTGTAGTAGTGTGTATATACTGATTTTCCAAAAAATATTTTTTTTTGCAATGTTGAGTGTTTTTTAACAAAGTGTTGCCAAGTTACCCATTTTAATATCATGATCAGTGAATATCACTGAAAATATGCATAATGTAGTGTCATTTCAATTTTTTTGTCATGTTGAATGTGTTTTTCCAAGTGTTGCCAAGTTCAACATTTCAATATCATGATCAGTGAAGATCAATGAAAATATGCATAGTGTGGTGCCATTATAATTCTTTTGTCATGTTGAATGTTTTTATTCATAGTGCATCCAAATTCAACATTTCAATAATATGATCAGTGATTATCACTCACAATGTGAAGAGACACAAAAAAAAAAAAATTCAAAAAAAAAATTTTTTTTAAAGGAAAACACTTATCATTATTAGACTGTTGTGTTCATCACTCACATTTTGAAGAGCCAAAAAAAAAAAAAAAAAAAAAAAAAAAAAAAAAATTAAAAATTAAAAGGAAATCACTTAGCACTATTAGACTGTTGTATTTATCACTTACAATTTGAAGACACAAAAAAAAAAAATTCAAAAAAAAAAAAAATTTCAAAAAAAAAAAAAATTTCAGAAAATGATCTCACTAAGCATTATAAGACTGTAGTAGTGTGTATATACTGATTTTACAAAAAAATTTTTTTTTTGCAATGTTGAGTGTTTTTTAACAAAGTGTTGCCAAGTTACCCATTTTAATATCATGATCAGTGAATATCACTGAAAATATGCATAATGTAGTGTCATTTCAATTTTTTTGTCATGTTGAATGTGTTTTTCCAAGTGTTGCCAAGTTCAACATTTCAATATCATGATCAGTGAATATCAATGAAAATATGCATAATGTGGTGCCATTATAATTCCTTTTGTCATGTTGAATGTTTTTATTCATAGTGCATCCAAATTCAACATTTCAATAATATGATCAGTGATTATCACTCACAATGTGAAGAGACACAAAAAAAAAAAAATTCAAAAAAAAAATTTTTTTAAAAGGAAAACACTTATCATTATTAGACTGTTGTGTTCATCACTCACATTTTGAAGAGCCAAAAAAAAAAAAAAAAAAAAAAAAAAAAAAAAATTAAAAATTAAAAGGAAATCACTAAGCACTATTAGACTGTTGTATTTATCACTTACAATTTGAAGACACAAAAAAAAAAAAATTCAAAAAAAAAAAAAATTTCAAAAAAAAAAAAAAATTTCAGAAAATGATCTCAGTAAGCATTATAAGACTGTAGTAGTGTGTATATACTGATTTTACAAAAAATATTTTTTTTTTCAATGTTGAGTGTTTTTTAACAAAGTGTTGCCAAGTTACCCATTTTAATATCATGATCAGTGAATATCACTGAAAATATGCATAATGTAGTGTCATTTCAATTTTTTTGTCATGTTGAATGTGTTTTTCCAAGTGTTGCCAAGTTCAACATTTCAATATCATGATCAGTGAATATCAATGAAAATATGCATAATGTGGTGCCATTATAATTCCTTTTGTCATGTTGAATGTTTTTATTCATAGTGCATCCAAATTCAACATTTCAATAATATGATCAGTGATTATCACTCACAATGTGAAGAGACACAAAAAAAAAAAAATTCAAAAAAAAAATTTTTTTAAAAGGAAAACACTTATCATTATTAGACTGTTGTGTTCATCACTCACATTTTGAAGAGCCAAAAAAAAAAAAAAAAAAAAAAAAAAAAAAAAAATTAAAAATTAAAAGGAAATCACTAAGCACTATTAGACTGTTGTATTTATCACTTACAATTTGAAGACACAAAAAAAAAAAAATTCAAAAAAAAAAAAATTTCAAAAAAAAAAAAAATTTCAGAAAATGATCTCAGTAAGCATTATAAGACTGTAGTAGTGTGTATATACTGATTTTCCAAAAAATATTTTTTTTTGCAATGTTGAGTGTTTTTTAACAAAGTGTTGCCAAGTTACCCATTTTTATATCATGATCAGTGAATATCACTGAAAATATGCATAATGTAGTGTCATTTCAATTTTTTTGTCATGTTGAATGTGTTTTTCCAAGTGTTGCCAAGTTCAACATTTCAATATCATGATCAGTGAATATCAATGAAAATATGCATAATGTGGTGCCATTATAATTCCTTTTGTCATGTTGAATGTTTTTATTCATAGTGCATCCAAATTCAACATTTCAATAATATGATCAGTGATTATCACTCACAATGTGAAGAGACACAAAAAAAAAAAAATTCAAAAAAAAAATTTTTTTAAAAGGAAAACACTTATCATTATTAGACTGTTGTGTTCATCACTCACATTTTGAAGAGCCAAAAAAAAAAAAAAAAAAAAAAAAAAAAAAAAAATTAAAAATTAAAAGGAAATCACTAAGCACTATTAGACTGTTGTATTTATCACTTACAATTTGAAGACACAAAAAAAAAAAAATTCAAAAAAAAAAAAATTTCAAAAAAAAAAAAAATTTCAGAAAATGATCTCAGTAAGCATTATAAGACTGTAGTAGTGTGTATATACTGATTTTCCAAAAAATATTTTTTTTTGCAATGTTGAGTGTTTTTTAACAAAGTGTTGCCAAGTTACCCATTTTTATATCATGATCAGTGAATATCACTGAAAATATGCATAATGTAGTGTCATTTCAATTTTTTTGTCATGTTGAATGTGTTTTTCCAAGTGTTGCCAAGTTCAACATTTCAATATCATGATCAGTGAATATCAATGAAAATATGCATAATGTGGTGCCATTATAATTCCTTTTGTCATGTTGAATGTTTTTATTCATAGTGCATCCAAATTCAACATTTCAATAATATGATCAGTGATTATCACTCACAATGTAAAGAGACACAAAAAAAAAAAAATTCAAAAAAAAAATTTTTTTAAAAGGAAAACACTTATCATTATTAGACTGTTGTGTTCATCACTCACATTTTGAAGAGCCAAAAAAAAAAAAAAAAAAAAAAAAAAAAAAAAAAATTAAAAATTAAAAGGAAATCACTAAGCACTATTAGACTGTTGTATTTATCACTTACAATTTGAAGACACAAAAAAAAAAAAATTCAAAAAAAAAAAAAATTTCAAAAAAAAAAAAAAATTTCAGAAAATGATCTCAGTAAGCATTATAAGACTGTAGTAGTGTGTATATACTGATTTTACAAAAAATATTTTTTTTTTCAATGTTGAGTGTTTTTTAACAAAGTGTTGCCAAGTTACCCATTTTAATATCATGATCAGTGAATATCACTGAAAATATGCATAATGTAGTGTCATTTCAATTTTTTTGTCATGTTGAATGTGTTTTTCCAAGTGTTGCCAAGTTCAACATTTCAATATCATGATCAGTGAAGATCAATGAAAATATGCATAGTGTGGTGCCATTATAATTCTTTTGTCATGTTGAATGTTTTTATTCATAGTGCATCCAAATTCAACATTTCAATAATATGATCAGTGATTATCACTCACAATGTGAAGAGACACAAAAAAAAAATTCAAAAAAAAAAATTTTTAAAAGGAAAACACTTATCATTATTAGACTGTTGTGTTCATCACTCACAATTTGAAAAGCCAAAAAAAAAAAAAAAAAAAAAAAAAAATTAAAATTAAAAGGAAATCACTAAGCACTATTAGACTGTTGTATTTATCACTTACAATTTGAAAACACAAAAAAAAAAAAATTCAAAAAAAAAAAAAAATTCAGAAAATGATCTCACTAAGCATTATTAGACTGTAGTAGTGTGTATATACTGATTTTACAAAAAAATTTTTTTTTGCAATGTTGAGTGTTTTTTAACAAAGTGTTGCCAAGTTACCCATTTTAATATCATGATCAGTGAATATCACTGAAAATATGCATAATTTTGTGTCATTTTATTTTTTTTGTCATGTTGAGTCTTTTTTTTCCAAGTGTTGCCAATTTCACCTTTTCAATATCATGATCAGTGAATATCACTGAAAATATGCATAATTTTGTGTCATTTTATTTTTTTTGTCATGTTGAGTCTTTTTTTTCCAAGTGTTGCCAATTTCACCTTTTCAATATCATGATCAGTGAATATTTCTGAAAATATGCATAATTTTGTGCCATTTTATTTTTTTTGTCATGTTGAGTGTTTTTTTTCCAAGTGTTGCCAATTTCACTTTTTCAATATCATGATCAGTGAATATTACTGAAAATATGCATAATTTTGTGTCATTTTATTTTTTTTGTCATGTTGAGTGT
>JASXTE010000032.1:235000-237500 GCA_030280995.1 Hemileia vastatrix | reverse complement strand
AAAAAAAAAAAAAAAAAAAAAAATTAAAAATTAAAAGGAAATCACTTAGCACTATTAGACTGTTGTATTTATCACTTACAATTTGAAGACACAAAAAAAAAAAATTCAAAAAAAAAAAAAATTTCAAAAAAAAAAAAAATTTCAGAAAATGATCTCACTAAGCATTATAAGACTGTAGTAGTGTGTATATACTGATTTTACAAAAAAATTTTTTTTTTGCAATGTTGAGTGTTTTTTAACAAAGTGTTGCCAAGTTACCCATTTTAATATCATGATCAGTGAATATCACTGAAAATATGCATAATGTAGTGTCATTTCAATTTTTTTGTCATGTTGAATGTGTTTTTCCAAGTGTTGCCAAGTTCAACATTTCAATATCATGATCAGTGAATATCAATGAAAATATGCATAATGTGGTGCCATTATAATTCCTTTTGTCATGTTGAATGTTTTTATTCATAGTGCATCCAAATTCAACATTTCAATAATATGATCAGTGATTATCACTCACAATGTGAAGAGACACAAAAAAAAAAAAATTCAAAAAAAAAATTTTTTTAAAAGGAAAACACTTATCATTATTAGACTGTTGTGTTCATCACTCACATTTTGAAGAGCCAAAAAAAAAAAAAAAAAAAAAAAAAAAAAAAAATTAAAAATTAAAAGGAAATCACTAAGCACTATTAGACTGTTGTATTTATCACTTACAATTTGAAGACACAAAAAAAAAAAAATTCAAAAAAAAAAAAAATTTCAAAAAAAAAAAAAAATTTCAGAAAATGATCTCAGTAAGCATTATAAGACTGTAGTAGTGTGTATATACTGATTTTACAAAAAATATTTTTTTTTTCAATGTTGAGTGTTTTTTAACAAAGTGTTGCCAAGTTACCCATTTTAATATCATGATCAGTGAATATCACTGAAAATATGCATAATGTAGTGTCATTTCAATTTTTTTGTCATGTTGAATGTGTTTTTCCAAGTGTTGCCAAGTTCAACATTTCAATATCATGATCAGTGAATATCAATGAAAATATGCATAATGTGGTGCCATTATAATTCCTTTTGTCATGTTGAATGTTTTTATTCATAGTGCATCCAAATTCAACATTTCAATAATATGATCAGTGATTATCACTCACAATGTGAAGAGACACAAAAAAAAAAAAATTCAAAAAAAAAATTTTTTTAAAAGGAAAACACTTATCATTATTAGACTGTTGTGTTCATCACTCACATTTTGAAGAGCCAAAAAAAAAAAAAAAAAAAAAAAAAAAAAAAAAATTAAAAATTAAAAGGAAATCACTAAGCACTATTAGACTGTTGTATTTATCACTTACAATTTGAAGACACAAAAAAAAAAAAATTCAAAAAAAAAAAAATTTCAAAAAAAAAAAAAATTTCAGAAAATGATCTCAGTAAGCATTATAAGACTGTAGTAGTGTGTATATACTGATTTTCCAAAAAATATTTTTTTTTGCAATGTTGAGTGTTTTTTAACAAAGTGTTGCCAAGTTACCCATTTTTATATCATGATCAGTGAATATCACTGAAAATATGCATAATGTAGTGTCATTTCAATTTTTTTGTCATGTTGAATGTGTTTTTCCAAGTGTTGCCAAGTTCAACATTTCAATATCATGATCAGTGAATATCAATGAAAATATGCATAATGTGGTGCCATTATAATTCCTTTTGTCATGTTGAATGTTTTTATTCATAGTGCATCCAAATTCAACATTTCAATAATATGATCAGTGATTATCACTCACAATGTGAAGAGACACAAAAAAAAAAAAATTCAAAAAAAAAATTTTTTTAAAAGGAAAACACTTATCATTATTAGACTGTTGTGTTCATCACTCACATTTTGAAGAGCCAAAAAAAAAAAAAAAAAAAAAAAAAAAAAAAAAAATAAAAATTAAAAGGAAATCACTAAGCACTATTAGACTGTTGTATTTATCACTTACAATTTGAAGACACAAAAAAAAAAAAATTCAAAAAAAAAAAAATTTCAAAAAAAAAAAAAATTTCAGAAAATGATCTCAGTAAGCATTATAAGACTGTAGTAGTGTGTATATACTGATTTTCCAAAAAATATTTTTTTTTGCAATGTTGAGTGTTTTTTAACAAAGTGTTGCCAAGTTACCCATTTTTATATCATGATCAGTGAATATCACTGAAAATATGCATAATGTAGTGTCATTTCAATTTTTTTGTCATGTTGAATGTGTTTTTCCAAGTGTTGCCAAGTTCAACATTTCAATATCATGATCAGTGAATATCAATGAAAATATGCATAATGTGGTGCCATTATAATTCCTTTTGTCATGTTGAATGTTTTTATTCATAGTGCATCCAAATTCAACATTTCAATAATATGATCAGTGATTATCACTCACAATGTAAAGAGACACAAAAAAAAAAAAATTCAAAAAAAAAAATTTTTTAAAAGGAAAACACTTATCATTATTAGACTGTTGTGTTCATCACTCACATT
>JASXTE010000032.1:220000-225000 GCA_030280995.1 Hemileia vastatrix | reverse complement strand
CCATATAGGAAGAGCCATCTAGAGACAATAATTCTTTTTTGATAACTGATGTTGACCTTGAGATGTGAATTAACATTTCAATGGACCATCAGATTACACAATTTCTTTGTCTGAGATGATTATATTATTATTATTATTATACTTTACTACTGAAAAAATCATAAATATGAAAATGTTAATATATATATATTTTTTTTCTGTTCATTTTAAATTGATTGGCACTAATGACTTGTGTCTTTATTGAAAAATCTTTAAAATAGGTTATATATATTTAATTTCAGTGATACCTTTCATCTGGGGCCATACCACAATGAACTTACCGCATCCCGTCTGATCTGCGCAGTCAAACATTGTAGGGCCGAGTCAGTAGTATGGTGGGGGACCACATGTGAATACTCTGGTGCCCCAGGTGACATTTGCTTTTTTGTTTGATATAAAAGTTTCATCAAAACAGAAACCATAACACCTTTCAAGAAAATATATTTAATTTTATTCCCCTATCTTTCTATATGTAAATGACAAATCAAAAAACACTATAAAATATATTTCAAAAAAAAAGTCTCCAAAATAGTAAAACAGTAAGCTTCATTAGATTTTGGTAAACATTTATCATTATTAGACTGTTGTGTTCATCACTCACATTTTGAAGAGCCAAAAAAAAAAAAAAAAAAAAAAAAAAAAAAAAATTAAAAATTAAAAGGAAATCACTAAGCACTATTAGACTGTTGTATTTATCACTTACAATTTCAAGACACAAAAAAAAAATTCAAAAAAAAAAAAAATTTCAAAAAAAAAAAAAAATTTCAGAAAATGATCTCAGTAAGCATTATAAGACTGTAGTAGTGTGTATATACTGATTTTCCAAAAAATATTTTTTTTTGCAATGTTGAGTGTTTTTTAACAAAGTGTTGCCAAGTTACCCATTTTAATATCATGATCAGTGAATATCACTGAAAATATGCATAATGTAGTGTCATTTCAATTTTTTTGTCATGTTGAATGTGTTTTTCCAAGTGTTGCCAAGTTCAACATTTCAATATCATGATCAGTGAAGATCAATGAAAATATGCATAGTGTGGTGCCATTATAATTCTTTTGTCATGTTGAATGTTTTTATTCATAGTGCATCCAAATTCAACATTTCAATAATATGATCAGTGATTATCACTCACAATGTGAAGAGACACAAAAAAAAAAAAATTCAAAAAAAAAATTTTTTTTAAAGGAAAACACTTATCATTATTAGACTGTTGTGTTCATCACTCACATTTTGAAGAGCCAAAAATAAAAAAAAAAAAAAAAAAAAAAAAAAATTAAAAATTAAAAGGAAATCACTTAGCACTATTAGACTGTTGTATTTATCACTTACAATTTGAAGACACAAAAAAAAAAAATTCAAAAAAAAAAAAAATTTCAAAAAAAAAAAAAATTTCAGAAAATGATCTCACTAAGCATTATAAGACTGTAGTAGTGTGTATATACTGATTTTACAAAAAAATTTTTTTTTTGCAATGTTGAGTTTTTTAACAAAGTGTTGCCAAGTTACCCATTTTAATATCATGATCAGTGAATATCACTGAAAATATGCATAATGTAGTGTCATTTCAATTTTTTTGTCATGTTGAATGTGTTTTTCCAAGTGTTGCCAAGTTCAACATTTCAATATCATGATCAGTGAATATCAATGAAAATATGCATAATGTGGTGCCATTATAATTCCTTTTGTCATGTTGAATGTTTTTATTCATAGTGCATCCAAATTCAACATTTCAATAATATGATCAGTGATTATCACTCACAATGTGAAGAGACACAAAAAAAAAAAAATTCAAAAAAAAAATTTTTTTAAAAGGAAAACACTTATCATTATTAGACTGTTGTGTTCATCACTCACATTTTGAAGAGCCAAAAAAAAAAAAAAAAAAAAAAAAAAAAAAAAATTAAAAATTAAAAGGAAATCACTAAGCACTATTAGACTGTTGTATTTATCACTTACAATTTGAAGACACAAAAAAAAAAAAATTCAAAAAAAAAAAAAATTTCAAAAAAAAAAAAAAATTTCAGAAAATGATCTCAGTAAGCATTATAAGACTGTAGTAGTGTGTATATACTGATTTTACAAAAAATATTTTTTTTTTCAATGTTGAGTGTTTTTTAACAAAGTGTTGCCAAGTTACCCATTTTAATATCATGATCAGTGAATATCACTGAAAATATGCATAATGTAGTGTCATTTCAATTTTTTTGTCATGTTGAATGTGTTTTTCCAAGTGTTGCCAAGTTCAACATTTCAATATCATGATCAGTGAATATCAATGAAAATATGCATAATGTGGTGCCATTATAATTCCTTTTGTCATGTTGAATGTTTTTATTCATAGTGCATCCAAATTCAACATTTCAATAATATGATCAGTGATTATCACTCACAATGTGAAGAGACACAAAAAAAAAAAAATTCAAAAAAAAAATTTTTTTAAAAGGAAAACACTTATCATTATTAGACTGTTGTGTTCATCACTCACATTTTGAAGAGCCAAAAAAAAAAAAAAAAAAAAAAAAAAAAAAAAAAATTAAAAATTAAAAGGAAATCACTAAGCACTATTAGACTGTTGTATTTATCACTTACAATTTGAAGACACAAAAAAAAAAAAATTCAAAAAAAAAAAAATTTCAAAAAAAAAAAAAATTTCAGAAAATGATCTCAGTAAGCATTATAAGACTGTAGTAGTGTGTATATACTGATTTTCCAAAAAATATTTTTTTTTGCAATGTTGAGTGTTTTTTAACAAAGTGTTGCCAAGTTACCCATTTTTATATCATGATCAGTGAATATCACTGAAAATATGCATAATGTAGTGTCATTTCAATTTTTTTGTCATGTTGAATGTGTTTTTCCAAGTGTTGCCAAGTTCAACATTTCAATATCATGATCAGTGAATATCAATGAAAATATGCATAATGTGGTGCCATTATAATTCCTTTTGTCATGTTGAATGTTTTTATTCATAGTGCATCCAAATTCAACATTTCAATAATATGATCAGTGATTATCACTCACAATGTGAAGAGACACAAAAAAAAAAAAATTCAAAAAAAAAATTTTTTTAAAAGGAAAACACTTATCATTATTAGACTGTTGTGTTCATCACTCACATTTTGAAGAGCCAAAAAAAAAAAAAAAAAAAAAAAAAAAAAAAAAATTAAAAATTAAAAGGAAATCACTAAGCACTATTAGACTGTTGTATTTATCACTTACAATTTGAAGACACAAAAAAAAAAAAATTCAAAAAAAAAAAAATTTCAAAAAAAAAAAAAATTTCAGAAAATGATCTCAGTAAGCATTATAAGACTGTAGTAGTGTGTATATACTGATTTTCCAAAAAATATTTTTTTTTGCAATGTTGAGTGTTTTTTAACAAAGTGTTGCCAAGTTACCCATTTTTATATCATGATCAGTGAATATCACTGAAAATATGCATAATGTAGTGTCATTTCAATTTTTTTGTCATGTTGAATGTGTTTTTCCAAGTGTTGCCAAGTTCAACATTTCAATATCATGATCAGTGAATATCAATGAAAATATGCATAATGTGGTGCCATTATAATTCCTTTTGTCATGTTGAATGTTTTTATTCATAGTGCATCCAAATTCAACATTTCAATAATATGATCAGTGATTATCACTCACAATGTAAAGAGACACAAAAAAAAAAAAATTCAAAAAAAAAATTTTTTTAAAAGGAAAACACTTATCATTATTAGACTGTTGTGTTCATCACTCACATTTTGAAGAGCCAAAAAAAAAAAAAAAAAAAAAAAAAAAAAAAAAATTAAAAATTAAAAGGAAATCACTAAGCACTATTAGACTGTTGTATTTATCACTTACAATTTGAAGACACAAAAAAAAAAAAATTCAAAAAAAAAAAAAATTTCAAAAAAAAAAAAAAATTTCAGAAAATGATCTCAGTAAGCATTATAAGACTGTAGTAGTGTGTATATACTGATTTTACAAAAAATATTTTTTTTTTCAATGTTGAGTGTTTTTTAACAAAGTGTTGCCAAGTTACCCATTTTAATATCATGATCAGTGAATATCACTGAAAATATGCATAATGTAGTGTCATTTCAATTTTTTTGTCATGTTGAATGTGTTTTTCCAAGTGTTGCCAAGTTCAACATTTCAATATCATGATCAGTGAAGATCAATGAAAATATGCATAGTGTGGTGCCATTATAATTCTTTTGTCATGTTGAATGTTTTTATTCATAGTGCATCCAAATTCAACATTTCAATAATATGATCAGTGATTATCACTCACAATGTGAAGAGACACAAAAAAAAAATTCAAAAAAAAAAATTTTTAAAAGGAAAACACTTATCATTATTAGACTGTTGTGTTCATCACTCACAATTTGAAAAGCCAAAAAAAAAAAAAAAAAAAAAAAAAAATTAAAATTAAAAGGAAATCACTAAGCACTATTAGACTGTTGTATTTATCACTTACAATTTGAAAACACAAAAAAAAAAAAATTCAAAAAAAAAAAAAAATTCAGAAAATGATCTCACTAAGCATTATTAGACTGTAGTAGTGTGTATATACTGATTTTACAAAAAAATTTTTTTTTGCAATGTTGAGTGTTTTTTAACAAAGTGTTGCCAAGTTACCCATTTTAATATCATGATCAGTGAATATCACTGAAAATATGCATAATTTTGTGTCATTTTATTTTTTTTGTCATGTTGAGTCTTTTTTTTCCAAGTGTTGCCAATTTCACCTTTTCAATATCATGATCAGTGAATATCACTGAAAATATGCATAATTTTGTGTCATTTTATTTTTTTTGTCATGTTGAGTCTTTTTTTTCCAAGTGTTGCCAATTTCACCTTTTCAATATCATGATCAGTGAATATTTCTGAAAATATGCATAATTTTGTGCCATTTTATTTTTTTTGTCATGTTGAGTGTTTTTTTTCCAAGTGTTGCCAATTTCACTTT
>JASXTE010000032.1:207500-210000 GCA_030280995.1 Hemileia vastatrix | reverse complement strand
AATTTTTTTTAAAGGAAAACACTTATCATTATTAGACTGTTGTGTTCATCACTCACATTTTGAAGAGCCAAAAAAAAAAAAAAAAAAAAAAAAAAAAAAAAATTAAAAATTAAAAGGAAATCACTTAGCACTATTAGACTGTTGTATTTATCACTTACAATTTGAAGACACAAAAAAAAAAAATTCAAAAAAAAAAAAAATTTCAAAAAAAAAAAAAATTTCAGAAAATGATCTCACTAAGCATTATAAGACTGTAGTAGTGTGTATATACTGATTTTACAAAAAAATTTTTTTTTTGCAATGTTGAGTGTTTTTTAACAAAGTGTTGCCAAGTTACCCATTTTAATATCATGATCAGTGAATATCACTGAAAATATGCATAATGTAGTGTCATTTCAATTTTTTTGTCATGTTGAATGTGTTTTTCCAAGTGTTGCCAAGTTCAACATTTCAATATCATGATCAGTGAATATCAATGAAAATATGCATAATGTGGTGCCATTATAATTCCTTTTGTCATGTTGAATGTTTTTATTCATAGTGCATCCAAATTCAACATTTCAATAATATGATCAGTGATTATCACTCACAATGTGAAGAGACACAAAAAAAAAAAAATTCAAAAAAAAAATTTTTTTAAAAGGAAAACACTTATCATTATTAGACTGTTGTGTTCATCACTCACATTTTGAAGAGCCAAAAAAAAAAAAAAAAAAAAAAAAAAAAAAAAATTAAAAATTAAAAGGAAATCACTAAGCACTATTAGACTGTTGTATTTATCACTTACAATTTGAAGACACAAAAAAAAAAAAATTCAAAAAAAAAAAAAATTTCAAAAAAAAAAAAAAATTTCAGAAAATGATCTCAGTAAGCATTATAAGACTGTAGTAGTGTGTATATACTGATTTTACAAAAAATATTTTTTTTTTCAATGTTGAGTGTTTTTTAACAAAGTGTTGCCAAGTTACCCATTTTAATATCATGATCAGTGAATATCACTGAAAATATGCATAATGTAGTGTCATTTCAATTTTTTTGTCATGTTGAATGTGTTTTTCCAAGTGTTGCCAAGTTCAACATTTCAATATCATGATCAGTGAATATCAATGAAAATATGCATAATGTGGTGCCATTATAATTCCTTTTGTCATGTTGAATGTTTTTATTCATAGTGCATCCAAATTCAACATTTCAATAATATGATCAGTGATTATCACTCACAATGTGAAGAGACACAAAAAAAAAAAAATTCAAAAAAAAAATTTTTTTAAAAGGAAAACACTTATCATTATTAGACTGTTGTGTTCATCACTCACATTTTGAAGAGCCAAAAAAAAAAAAAAAAAAAAAAAAAAAAAAAAAATTAAAAATTAAAAGGAAATCACTAAGCACTATTAGACTGTTGTATTTATCACTTACAATTTGAAGACACAAAAAAAAAAAAATTCAAAAAAAAAAAAATTTCAAAAAAAAAAAAAATTTCAGAAAATGATCTCAGTAAGCATTATAAGACTGTAGTAGTGTGTATATACTGATTTTCCAAAAAATATTTTTTTTTGCAATGTTGAGTGTTTTTTAACAAAGTGTTGCCAAGTTACCCATTTTTATATCATGATCAGTGAATATCACTGAAAATATGCATAATGTAGTGTCATTTCAATTTTTTTGTCATGTTGAATGTGTTTTTCCAAGTGTTGCCAAGTTCAACATTTCAATATCATGATCAGTGAATATCAATGAAAATATGCATAATGTGGTGCCATTATAATTCCTTTTGTCATGTTGAATGTTTTTATTCATAGTGCATCCAAATTCAACATTTCAATAATATGATCAGTGATTATCACTCACAATGTGAAGAGACACAAAAAAAAAAAAATTCAAAAAAAAAATTTTTTTAAAAGGAAAACACTTATCATTATTAGACTGTTGTGTTCATCACTCACATTTTGAAGAGCCAAAAAAAAAAAAAAAAAAAAAAAAAAAAAAAAAATTAAAAATTAAAAGGAAATCACTAAGCACTATTAGACTGTTGTATTTATCACTTACAATTTGAAGACACAAAAAAAAAAAAATTCAAAAAAAAAAAAATTTCAAAAAAAAAAAAAATTTCAGAAAATGATCTCAGTAAGCATTATAAGACTGTAGTAGTGTGTATATACTGATTTTCCAAAAAATATTTTTTTTTGCAATGTTGAGTGTTTTTTAACAAAGTGTTGCCAAGTTACCCATTTTTATATCATGATCAGTGAATATCACTGAAAATATGCATAATGTAGTGTCATTTCAATTTTTTTGTCATGTTGAATGTGTTTTTCCAAGTGTTGCCAAGTTCAACATTTCAATATCATGATCAGTGAATATCAATGAAAATATGCATAATGTGGTGCCATTATAATTCCTTTTGTCATGTTGAATGTTTTTATTCATAGTGCATCCAAATTCAACATTTCAATAATATGATCAGTGATTATCACTCACAATGTAAAGAGACACAAAA
>JASXTE010000032.1:192500-197500 GCA_030280995.1 Hemileia vastatrix | reverse complement strand
TTATTTGACTACACTGCAATTTATGCTGCATTTTGTCTTGAATGAATATTTTGTTGACATGATGAGTAAAATGATCATAATCATAAGCCATATAGGAAGAGCCATCTAGAGACAATAATTCTTTTTTGATAACTGATGTTGACCTTGAGATGTGAATTAACATTTCAATGGACCATCAGATTACACAATTTCTTTGTCTGAGATGATTATATTATTATTATTATTATACTTTACTACTGAAAAAATCATAAATATGAAAATGTTAATATATATATATTTTTTTTCTGTTCATTTTAAATTGATTGGCACTAATGACTTGTGTCTTTATTGAAAAATCTTTAAAATAGGTTATATATATTTAATTTCAGTGATACCTTTCATCTGGGGCCATACCACAATGAACTTACCGCATCCCGTCTGATCTGCGCAGTCAAACATTGTAGGGCCGAGTCAGTAGTATGGTGGGGGACCACATGTGAATACTCTGGTGCCCCAGGTGACATTTGCTTTTTTGTTTGATATAAAAGTTTCATCAAAACAGAAACCATAACACCTTTCAAGAAAATATATTTAATTTTATTCCCCTATCTTTCTATATGTAAATGACAAATCAAAAAACACTATAAAATATATTTCAAAAAAAAAGTCTCCAAAATAGTAAAACAGTAAGCTTCATTAGATTTTGGTAAACATTTATCATTATTAGACTGTTGTGTTCATCACTCACATTTTGAAGAGCCAAAAAAAAAAAAAAAAAAAAAAAAAAAAAAAAATTAAAAATTAAAAGGAAATCACTAAGCACTATTAGACTGTTGTATTTATCACTTACAATTTCAAGACACAAAAAAAAAATTCAAAAAAAAAAAAAATTTCAAAAAAAAAAAAAAATTTCAGAAAATGATCTCAGTAAGCATTATAAGACTGTAGTAGTGTGTATATACTGATTTTCCAAAAAATATTTTTTTTTGCAATGTTGAGTGTTTTTTAACAAAGTGTTGCCAAGTTACCCATTTTAATATCATGATCAGTGAATATCACTGAAAATATGCATAATGTAGTGTCATTTCAATTTTTTTGTCATGTTGAATGTGTTTTTCCAAGTGTTGCCAAGTTCAACATTTCAATATCATGATCAGTGAAGATCAATGAAAATATGCATAGTGTGGTGCCATTATAATTCTTTTGTCATGTTGAATGTTTTTATTCATAGTGCATCCAAATTCAACATTTCAATAATATGATCAGTGATTATCACTCACAATGTGAAGAGACACAAAAAAAAAAAAATTCAAAAAAAAAATTTTTTTTAAAGGAAAACACTTATCATTATTAGACTGTTGTGTTCATCACTCACATTTTGAAGAGCCAAAAAAAAAAAAAAAAAAAAAAAAAAAAAAAAAATTAAAAATTAAAAGGAAATCACTTAGCACTATTAGACTGTTGTATTTATCACTTACAATTTGAAGACACAAAAAAAAAAAATTCAAAAAAAAAAAAAATTTCAAAAAAAAAAAAAAATTTCAGAAAATGATCTCAGTAAGCATTATAAGACTGTAGTAGTGTGTATATACTGATTTTCCAAAAAATATTTTTTTTTGCAATGTTGAGTGTTTTTTAACAAAGTGTTGCCAAGTTACCCATTTTAATATCATGATCAGTGAATATCACTGAAAATATGCATAATGTAGTGTCATTTCAATTTTTTTGTCATGTTGAATGTGTTTTTCCAAGTGTTGCCAAGTTCAACATTTCAATATCATGATCAGTGAATATCAATGAAAATATGCATAATGTGGTGCCATTATAATTCTTTTGTCATGTTGAATGTTTTTATTCATAGTGCATCCAAATTCAACATTTCAATAATATGATCAGTGATTATCACTCACAATGTGAAGAGACACAAAAAAAAAAAATTCAAAAAAAAAATTTTTTTAAAAGGAAAACACTTATCATTATTAGACTGTTGTGTTCATCACTCACATTTTGAAGAGCCAAAAAAAAAAAAAAAAAATAAAAAAAATAAAAATTAAAAATTAAAAGGAAATCACTAAGCACTATTAGACTGTTGTATTTATCACTTACAATTTGAAGACACAAAAAAAAAAAAATTCAAAAAAAAAAAAAATTTCAAAAAAAAAAAAAATTTCAGAAAATGATCTCACTAAGCATTATAAGACTGTAGTAGTGTGTATATACTGATTTTACAAAAAAATTTTTTTTTTGCAATGTTGAGTGTTTTTTAACAAAGTGTTGCCAAGTTACCCATTTTAATATCATGATCAGTGAATATCACTGAAAATATGCATAATGTAGTGTCATTTCAATTTTTTTGTCATGTTGAATGTGTTTTTCCAAGTGTTGCCAAGTTCAACATTTCAATATCATGATCAGTGAATATCAATGAAAATATGCATAATGTGGTGCCATTATAATTCCTTTTGTCATGTTGAATGTTTTTATTCATAGTGCATCCAAATTCAACATTTCAATAATATGATCAGTGATTATCACTCACAATGTGAAGAGACACAAAAAAAAAAAAATTCAAAAAAAAAATTTTTTTAAAAGGAAAACACTTATCATTATTAGACTGTTGTGTTCATCACTCACATTTTGAAGAGCCAAAAAAAAAAAAAAAAAAAAAAAAAAAAAAAATTAAAAATTAAAAGGAAATCACTAAGCACTATTAGACTGTTGTATTTATCACTTACAATTTGAAGACACAAAAAAAAAAAAATTCAAAAAAAAAAAAAATTTCAAAAAAAAAAAAAAATTTCAGAAAATGATCTCAGTAAGCATTATAAGACTGTAGTAGTGTGTATATACTGATTTTACAAAAAATATTTTTTTTTTCAATGTTGAGTGTTTTTTAACAAAGTGTTGCCAAGTTACCCATTTTAATATCATGATCAGTGAATATCACTGAAAATATGCATAATGTAGTGTCATTTCAATTTTTTTGTCATGTTGAATGTGTTTTTCCAAGTGTTGCCAAGTTCAACATTTCAATATCATGATCAGTGAATATCAATGAAAATATGCATAATGTGGTGCCATTATAATTCTTTTGTCATGTTGAATGTTTTTATTCATAGTGCATCCAAATTCAACATTTCAATAATATGATCAGTGATTATCACTCACAATGTGAAGAGACACAAAAAAAAAAAAATTCAAAAAAAAAAATTTTTTAAAAGGAAAACACTTATCATTATTAGACTGTTGTGTTCATCACTCACATTTTGAAGAGCCAAAAAAAAAAAAAAAATAAAAAATAAAAAATTAAAAATTAAAAGGAAATCACTAAGCACTATTAGACTGTTGTATTTATCACTTACAATTTGAAGACACAAAAAAAAAAAAATTCAAAAAAAAAAAAAATTTCAAAAAAAAAAAAAATTTCAGAAAATGATCTCACTAAGCATTATAAGACTGTAGTAGTGTGTATATACTGATTTTACAAAAAAATTTTTTTTTTGCAATGTTGAGTGTTTTTTAACAAAGTGTTGCCAAGTTACCCATTTTAATATCATGATCAGTGAATATCACTGAAAATATGCATAATGTAGTGTCATTTCAATTTTTTTGTCATGTTGAATGTGTTTTTCCAAGTGTTGCCAAGTTCAACATTTCAATATCATGATCAGTGAATATCAATGAAAATATGCATAATGTGGTGCCATTATAATTCCTTTTGTCATGTTGAATGTTTTTATTCATAGTGCATCCAAATTCAACATTTCAATAATATGATCAGTGATTATCACTCACAATGTGAAGAGACACAAAAAAAAAAAAATTCAAAAAAAAAATTTTTTTAAAAGGAAAACACTTATCATTATTAGACTGTTGTGTTCATCACTCACATTTTGAAGAGCCAAAAAAAAAAAAAAAAAAAAAAAAAAAAAAAAAAATTAAAAATTAAAAGGAAATCACTAAGCACTATTAGACTGTTGTATTTATCACTTACAATTTGAAGACACAAAAAAAAAAAATTCAAAAAAAAAAAAATTTCAAAAAAAAAAAAAATTTCAGAAAATGATCTCAGTAAGCATTATAAGACTGTAGTAGTGTGTATATACTGATTTTCCAAAAAATATTTTTTTTTGCAATGTTGAGTGTTTTTTAACAAAGTGTTGCCAAGTTACCCATTTTTATATCATGATCAGTGAATATCACTGAAAATATGCATAATGTAGTGTCATTTCAATTTTTTTGTCATGTTGAATGTGTTTTTCCAAGTGTTGCCAAGTTCAACATTTCAATATCATGATCAGTGAATATCAATGAAAATATGCATAATGTGGTGCCATTATAATTCCTTTTGTCATGTTGAATGTTTTTATTCATAGTGCATCCAAATTCAACATTTCAATAATATGATCAGTGATTATCACTCACAATGTGAAGAGACACAAAAAAAAAAAAATTCAAAAAAAAAATTTTTTTAAAAGGAAAACACTTATCATTATTAGACTGTTGTGTTCATCACTCACATTTTGAAGAGCCAAAAAAAAAAAAAAAAAAAAAAAAAAAAAAAAAAATTAAAAATTAAAAGGAAATCACTAAGCACTATTAGACTGTTGTATTTATCACTTACAATTTGAAGACACAAAAAAAAAAAAATTCAAAAAAAAAAAAATTTCAAAAAAAAAAAAAATTTCAGAAAATGATCTCAGTAAGCATTATAAGACTGTAGTAGTGTGTATATACTGATTTTCCAAAAAATATTTTTTTTTGCAATGTTGAGTGTTTTTTAACAAAGTGTTGCCAAGTTACCCATTTTTATATCATGATCAGTGAATATCACTGAAAATATGCATAATGTAGTGTCATTTCAATTTTTTTGTCATGTTGAATGTGTTTTTCCAAGTGTTGCCAAGTTCAACATTTCAATATCATGATCAGTGAATATCAATGAAAATATGCATAATGTGGTGCCATTATAATTCCTTTTGTCATGTTGAATGTTTTTATTCATAGTGCATCCAAATTCA
>JASXTE010000032.1:182500-187500 GCA_030280995.1 Hemileia vastatrix | reverse complement strand
CACCATATCAAAAAGAAACAGAGGCCCAGTGAAGGACTGATGGATCCCACTGATCCCCTATCACCAGGGCCTCAACCCCCAGTGGGTAGTCAACCCTCGTCACCAACTAAGAAGGTACCCTCTCTCCCGGATAGTGTCCCTCTTAATTGGGATGATGAGATAAACGAAAAGGAAGCCAAATTGCTCAAAAAGGCTAACAGGAAGAACAAGAAGAATGAGGCCATCAGGAAGGCTAAGGAAGCAAAGTTGGAAAAAAGGATGGCTCTTGAAAGTTCCAAAAGTGAAAATAGTGTTGTAAATGCAGGCCCCTTAGCTGCTACCTCGGAGGGCTCTAAAACCCCCCTAACGCTCATTCGTTCCCAAGAAGCGTCAACACCGGAACTTTCACCCTCAACAGCAATGATTCCCGCTGTTGAGAAGTCCCAGGCAGACAGTTCCACTGCCCTTGCCCCACAGCGAGTTAGCCCCACAACCCGCCAGGCCAATCCCAAGAACAATAAGAAAAAAGGGACCCCCAACCTTCCTCCTACTGCCCCTCCTGCTGCCCCCACTCCCACTCCTCCCTCTAAGCCTCTAAAGAGCAAAAGAAAGGGTAGAAAGATTGACAAAGGAAAGGCAAAAGAGAACTCTTGCCCCTCACCCAATGTTCATCCAGCTCCCTCAAAGACCTCCTTACCAGCTTCTAAATCCAATAAACCGGATTTTTTCTATATGAAAAACAGAGAAGCTTCCTCCAGTAACGACCCTGATCCCTCGAACGCGCTCAAGGTCTTTATTGGACTCCCAAAATTGATGATCCCAACCACCGACGCTTTTGGACCGGAACTTAACACTGCCATGTTCAATGCCGGAATGGGTCCCATTGAAAGTTTATACCGCCTTGGGGTCAAAGGATGGGTAGCCCAAATGGCTACACAAGCTGACGTCTCCAAATGGGTAGGTACACACCTTAGAGTCAAAGGTGAAAATCTCATGATATCTCGATATCATGAGGGTGGAGCCACTGCCTTCATCTGTAGCAATATGGGGACCACCTCCATAGAGCTGCGTCTGGAAGCAGTAGCAGAAGCCTTCAAAAAACAAAAGCTGTGGTTTGCCACTCAGGTAATGAATGGTACTAGAATGGCCGGTGCGGTCATTATCTTTGAAAAAAGTCCTAGTTTACTCCGATTCAATCTGAATGTGCACACCTCTACAAACCGGCTTACAAAGAGAATGGCCCGAGCTCATTTTACCCCGATTCTGGCGGGTAAAAGGTGCACCCTGTGTACTAGTAGCGTGGATCACCCACCTACTCATTGCGATACTTTACTGCCGGTGGCACCGACCGCGGCTTATCCACAGCTACTGGCGGCGAAGCCAGACTTTCGCTTATAGGTCACCAACAGGCAACACAGGGTAAGGTCAAAATTCTCTCTTTTAACGTCAGGAGGGCCTTGGACCTGAATCGGTTCAAGTCCCTTGTAGACTTCATGAAGATGAAAGCTTATGATGTTCTATTAATCCAGGAATCTGGACTGACAGATACGGATATTGTGAGGTATGAGTCCCTTTTCCCTATATCAATTCTGAATGGTCCATTGGTAGAAGGAAAAAGTCTCATTGCCTCCATTATCAACAAAAAAACGACTCACTTTGATTCAGGTGAGTTGAACTACATTTCTGATCCTAAGGGAAGACTCCACTCCTTTAGAATCAAGAAATGTGAAACCTTCTTGACACTAACCAATGTTTATCTACCGGCAAAAGATCAGGTACGACGGGATTGGTTGGATGGTGCTATTGATTGGCTCTCGGAAAAATGTTTTGAACCTTCTGATGTTATTGGTGGGGATTGGAATATGGTATTTGAGGCCAAGGATAGGACTAGCTCACGTAAGGTTAACTCTAAAACAGCAAGTAAGGTTTCTGTGTTGACCACACTTCTTTTTAGGCAGCAAAATTTTACGGATGGATGGAGGAAGCGTAATCGAGGTACAATTGCCTTCACCCACCGAAATTCGTTCAAAGGTTCCTCTCGGCTGGACCGTCTTCTTCTACGATCAGATTGGATGAGGTGCTCATCTAGGTGGCTAATGCTGGAGACGGGTATTGCATCTGATCATCTAGCTGTTTCTGTTACTTTGAACCCTAGTCATTATATTGCCTATGGTCCTGGTAGATGGAGGTTGAACGATTTTTTTCTGCAATCAAATTCCTTTTCTAAATTATGTTCTTCGCTTTCTACACCTATTGAGAATGTGAGTAATTGTGAGTTACCATCAGAATCATGGTCTAAGTGTAAGGATCTAATATGTAAGAAGATGAAAAATACGATTGTAAAAGAAAAAGTCAAAAGTATTCAAAGAACTGATAGAATACGCATAAAACTTGAAAAGTTAATTAGGAAAAGGAGAACTTCTGTGGTCAATGTGACACTGGAAAAAAAGATCGAATCACTTGCTGACTCCCTTTTTGCCCTTGAGTCATGGAGACTAAGAGAGTTCACTTATAATACTATGGCAAAAAACCACCTCTTAAGTGAAAAACCTTCAAAGTGGTTTTATGGCAAAGCCAAAAGTGGTAAGACCTCTTCCCTAATTGAAAAACTGAAAGATCAAGATGGCATTAGTGTTTCAAGCCCTAAGGCCCTTTTGGATATTGCAAGCAAATTTTACAAAGACTTATATGAAAAGAAGCCTCTTGACAAAGATGCATGCACCTCCACTTGGAATGCCCTCAAGTTCAAAATCAGTAAAGCTGAAAAGGAACTCTTGTGCAAACCCATTGACTATGATGAAGTACTCTCTGCAATTTCAAAATTGAAGAATGGTACCTCACCTGGCCCTGATGGCTTAACATGTGAGTTCTATAAGGCAATGTCCCTCCGGAATGACAAAACCAATACAGGGACCACCTCTCAAGAGGACAAGAAAAAAATGAGCATACAAGGAGACATGGTTGATGCCCTAGTGAGTTGTTTCAATGAACTTCTAGAAGGTCACCCAGTGCCCCCTAACTTCACTTCTGGTATTCTATCTCTACTGTATAAACAGAAGGGTGATATAGAAGACCTGAAGAACTACAGACCCCTAACAGTGATGAATGTAGATTACAAAATCTTCACCTTTATTCTGATGAGGAGACTCACCAGTATTATAGGAAATCACATGGGAAATCATCAAACTGCCTTCCTCAAAGATCGCTTGATTGATGATAATATTCGGACTATTCAACTTGCTATTGACTACTTCGAAAATGGTAAGATTAATGGGATACCCGGCTGCTCTATGCTCTTCATGGATCAAGAGAAGGCTTACGATCGAGTGGGTCACAAGTTCCTATGGAAAACACTGCGCAAAATGGGTTTTGGCTCTAGATTTGTCAAAGTTCTCAAAAATCTTTACCAAAATGCAGAGGTTCGCCTATCTATAAACGGGTTTTTAGGAGACCCAGCCCCCATCAAATCTGGTGTTAGACAAGGTGACCCTCTCAGTTGCCCCCTGTTTTTGCTTGTAATTGAGTGCCTCGCAGCCCTCATCAATCAAAACTTGGATGGCATAAACGTCACTGATGGTGTTTGTCTTAGGCAACAAATGTATGCCGATGACACAGTAGTCTTCTTGAAGGACCAGCATGATCTTGACAACCTACTGATGTCCTATGAGATCTACTCAAAGGCTTCAGGTGCCAAAATGAACTGGGGTAAGTGTGTCCTACTACCTGTAGGCTCATACCCCTCCCTAACTTTCCCCCAGACTATTTGCATGAAGACCCTGACCAAAGGCCAATCTTACAAGCACTTAGGTATTCCTGTGGGTATCAACATCCAAAAAGATCTGGATCTCTTCTGGGACTCCATGATCTCCAGGATAAACACAATTGTTGAGGCTTGGCTTCCTGCTCACCTTTCTATCAGAGGGCGAGTGATGATTGCCAATACACTCATCTACTCCATCCCCCGCTATGCTATCAGGTTCCTCCACCTTTATTCCTCAAGAATAAGGGCCTTGGAGTGTGCCTACTTTAACCTAGTATGGGACGGCAAACAGAGGGGATACATTAACAGGAAACTTTCCTGCTTAGCTGTGGCACGTGGTGGAATAGGATGTCAATCCCTTCCATCTGTGGTGAAAGCCACACACCTCTCGACCATCAGGAGAATGCTAGCCCTCCCTGACCTTCCTTGGGTTCAGATTGCTAACCACCTCCTCCGACATGGCTCATGTCGAACCTTAAGCCTGCAGCGTCACCTAGTGGACTTCCCTCTATTTCAGAAGACTTCCTCTAGACCACTACAAGCACCTAACTCTCTCAAGGATACCCTCTCCTCTTGGTGGAAGTTGTATGACCCCCAACAAAGCTCTGCTTTGATAAGGCTCTCTCCTCCCTCGACTATGGATGAAGTCCTTGAGACTAACTTCTGGTACCACCCCTTGCTAAAAGTTACTGCTGGGATTGGGGCAAAGAGATTTGCCACACCCATTATGAACGCCCTAGCTGAAAGTGGAGCCAGAACCATTAGGGACATATGGAACTGGGAGAGCGACCTTCCCATAGTTCCAATAGGCTTTCCCCCTTCAAAAAGGAAAACTGCTGAAAAGACGATAACTAGTCTGCTGTCTTCACTACCCCAGGAATGGTTCTCACTACCTTGGGATGAGACACCTGAGGAATTGAGGGCTGAGAAGCCTTCACAATTCTCTTGCCTCTTCTTCCCTGCATCAGGGAAAGGGAAAGACTTGCTACTCTGTCACCAAAATGAGTTTTATCGAGCCATTTGCCTAAGGATGAATGACCAAAACTCCTTCAATGACCTACTCTCTGGGCCTCTATCTTATGCCCCTCAGATACTGGGTCGCCCCACCTCTACAAATACCTTTTGGAGAGGTGTGAGGAACTACAATTTCAAGCCTAAAATGTGTGACCTCCTGTGGAGGCTCCTCCACCAATCAGTCAAGGTGGGAGACTCCCTAACCTGGCTTGAAGACCGGAAAAAGGTGTGCCCTTATGATGGGCTC
>JASXTE010000032.1:170000-175000 GCA_030280995.1 Hemileia vastatrix | reverse complement strand
TTTGTTGACATGATGAGTAAAATGATCATAATCATAAGCCATATAGGAAGAGCCATCTAGAGACAATAATTCTTTTTTGATAACTGATGTTGACCTTGAGATGTGAATTAACATTTCAATGGACCATCAGATTACACAATTTCTTTGTCTGAGATGATTATATTATTATTATTATTATACTTTACTACTGAAAAAATCATAAATATGAAAATGTTAATATATATATATTTTTTTTCTGTTCATTTTAAATTGATTGGCACTAATGACTTGTGTCTTTATTGAAAAATCTTTAAAATAGGTTATATATATTTAATTTCAGTGATACCTTTCATCTGGGGCCATACCACAATGAACTTACCGCATCCCGTCTGATCTGCGCAGTCAAACATTGTAGGGCCGAGTCAGTAGTATGGTGGGGGACCACATGTGAATACTCTGGTGCCCCAGGTGACATTTGCTTTTTTGTTTGATATAAAAGTTTCATCAAAACAGAAACCATAACACCTTTCAAGAAAATATATTTAATTTTATTCCCCTATCTTTCTATATGTAAATGACAAATCAAAAAACACTATAAAATATATTTCAAAAAAAAAGTCTCCAAAATAGTAAAACAGTAAGCTTCATTAGATTTTGGTAAACATTTATCATTATTAGACTGTTGTGTTCATCACTCACATTTTGAAGAGCCAAAAAAAAAAAAAAAAAAAAAAAAAAAAAAAAAATTAAAAATTAAAAGGAAATCACTAAGCACTATTAGACTGTTGTATTTATCACTTACAATTTCAAGACACAAAAAAAAAATTCAAAAAAAAAAAAAATTTCAAAAAAAAAAAAAAATTTCAGAAAATGATCTCAGTAAGCATTATAAGACTGTAGTAGTGTGTATATACTGATTTTCCAAAAAATATTTTTTTTTGCAATGTTGAGTGTTTTTTAACAAAGTGTTGCCAAGTTACCCATTTTAATATCATGATCAGTGAATATCACTGAAAATATGCATAATGTAGTGTCATTTCAATTTTTTTGTCATGTTGAATGTGTTTTTCCAAGTGTTGCCAAGTTCAACATTTCAATATCATGATCAGTGAAGATCAATGAAAATATGCATAGTGTGGTGCCATTATAATTCTTTTGTCATGTTGAATGTTTTTATTCATAGTGCATCCAAATTCAACATTTCAATAATATGATCAGTGATTATCACTCACAATGTGAAGAGACACAAAAAAAAAAAAATTCAAAAAAAAAATTTTTTTTAAAGGAAAACACTTATCATTATTAGACTGTTGTGTTCATCACTCACATTTTGAAGAGCCAAAAAAAAAAAAAAAAAAAAAAAAAAAAAAAAATTAAAAATTAAAAGGAAATCACTTAGCACTATTAGACTGTTGTATTTATCACTTACAATTTGAAGACACAAAAAAAAAAAATTCAAAAAAAAAAAAAATTTCAAAAAAAAAAAAAAATTTCAGAAAATGATCTCAGTAAGCATTATAAGACTGTAGTAGTGTGTATATACTGATTTTCCAAAAAATATTTTTTTTTGCAATGTTGAGTGTTTTTTAACAAAGTGTTGCCAAGTTACCCATTTTAATATCATGATCAGTGAATATCACTGAAAATATGCATAATGTAGTGTCATTTCAATTTTTTTGTCATGTTGAATGTGTTTTTCCAAGTGTTGCCAAGTTCAACATTTCAATATCATGATCAGTGAATATCAATGAAAATATGCATAATGTGGTGCCATTATAATTCTTTTGTCATGTTGAATGTTTTTATTCATAGTGCATCCAAATTCAACATTTCAATAATATGATCAGTGATTATCACTCACAATGTGAAGAGACACAAAAAAAAAAAATTCAAAAAAAAAATTTTTTTAAAAGGAAAACACTTATCATTATTAGACTGTTGTGTTCATCACTCACATTTTGAAGAGCCAAAAAAAAAAAAAAAAAAAAAAAAAAAATAAAAATTAAAAATTAAAAGGAAATCACTAAGCACTATTAGACTGTTGTATTTATCACTTACAATTTGAAGACACAAAAAAAAAAAAATTCAAAAAAAAAAAAAATTTCAAAAAAAAAAAAAATTTCAGAAAATGATCTCACTAAGCATTATAAGACTGTAGTAGTGTGTATATACTGATTTTACAAAAAAATTTTTTTTTTGCAATGTTGAGTGTTTTTTAACAAAGTGTTGCCAAGTTACCCATTTTAATATCATGATCAGTGAATATCACTGAAAATATGCATAATGTAGTGTCATTTCAATTTTTTTGTCATGTTGAATGTGTTTTTCCAAGTGTTGCCAAGTTCAACATTTCAATATCATGATCAGTGAATATCAATGAAAATATGCATAATGTGGTGCCATTATAATTCCTTTTGTCATGTTGAATGTTTTTATTCATAGTGCATCCAAATTCAACATTTCAATAATATGATCAGTGATTATCACTCACAATGTGAAGAGACACAAAAAAAAAAAAATTCAAAAAAAAAATTTTTTTAAAAGGAAAACACTTATCATTATTAGACTGTTGTGTTCATCACTCACATTTTGAAGAGCCAAAAAAAAAAAAAAAAAAAAAAAAAAAAAAAATTAAAAATTAAAAGGAAATCACTAAGCACTATTAGACTGTTGTATTTATCACTTACAATTTGAAGACACAAAAAAAAAAAAATTCAAAAAAAAAAAAAATTTCAAAAAAAAAAAAAAATTTCAGAAAATGATCTCAGTAAGCATTATAAGACTGTAGTAGTGTGTATATACTGATTTTACAAAAAATATTTTTTTTTTCAATGTTGAGTGTTTTTTAACAAAGTGTTGCCAAGTTACCCATTTTAATATCATGATCAGTGAATATCACTGAAAATATGCATAATGTAGTGTCATTTCAATTTTTTTGTCATGTTGAATGTGTTTTTCCAAGTGTTGCCAAGTTCAACATTTCAATATCATGATCAGTGAATATCAATGAAAATATGCATAATGTGGTGCCATTATAATTCCTTTTGTCATGTTGAATGTTTTTATTCATAGTGCATCCAAATTCAACATTTCAATAATATGATCAGTGATTATCACTCACAATGTGAAGAGACACAAAAAAAAAAAAATTCAAAAAAAAAATTTTTTTAAAAGGAAAACACTTATCATTATTAGACTGTTGTGTTCATCACTCACATTTTGAAGAGCCAAAAAAAAAAAAAAAAAAAAAAAAAAAAAAAAAAATTAAAAATTAAAAGGAAATCACTAAGCACTATTAGACTGTTGTATTTATCACTTACAATTTGAAGACACAAAAAAAAAAAAATTCAAAAAAAAAAAAATTTCAAAAAAAAAAAAAATTTCAGAAAATGATCTCAGTAAGCATTATAAGACTGTAGTAGTGTGTATATACTGATTTTCCAAAAAATATTTTTTTTTGCAATGTTGAGTGTTTTTTAACAAAGTGTTGCCAAGTTACCCATTTTTATATCATGATCAGTGAATATCACTGAAAATATGCATAATGTAGTGTCATTTCAATTTTTTTGTCATGTTGAATGTGTTTTTCCAAGTGTTGCCAAGTTCAACATTTCAATATCATGATCAGTGAATATCAATGAAAATATGCATAATGTGGTGCCATTATAATTCCTTTTGTCATGTTGAATGTTTTTATTCATAGTGCATCCAAATTCAACATTTCAATAATATGATCAGTGATTATCACTCACAATGTAAAGAGACACAAAAAAAAAAAAATTCAAAAAAAAAATTTTTTTAAAAGGAAAACACTTATCATTATTAGACTGTTGTGTTCATCACTCACATTTTGAAGAGCCAAAAAAAAAAAAAAAAAAAAAAAAAAAAAAAAAAATTAAAAATTAAAAGGAAATCACTAAGCACTATTAGACTGTTGTATTTATCACTTACAATTTGAAGACACAAAAAAAAAAAAATTCAAAAAAAAAAAAAATTTCAAAAAAAAAAAAAAATTTCAGAAAATGATCTCAGTAAGCATTATAAGACTGTAGTAGTGTGTATATACTGATTTTACAAAAAATATTTTTTTTTTCAATGTTGAGTGTTTTTTAACAAAGTGTTGCCAAGTTACCCATTTTAATATCATGATCAGTGAATATCACTGAAAATATGCATAATGTAGTGTCATTTCAATTTTTTTGTCATGTTGAATGTGTTTTTCCAAGTGTTGCCAAGTTCAACATTTCAATATCATGATCAGTGAAGATCAATGAAAATATGCATAGTGTGGTGCCATTATAATTCTTTTGTCATGTTGAATGTTTTTATTCATAGTGCATCCAAATTCAACATTTCAATAATATGATCAGTGATTATCACTCACAATGTGAAGAGACACAAAAAAAAAATTCAAAAAAAAAAATTTTTAAAAGGAAAACACTTATCATTATTAGACTGTTGTGTTCATCACTCACAATTTGAAAAGCCAAAAAAAAAAAAAAAAAAAAAAAAAAATTAAAATTAAAAGGAAATCACTAAGCACTATTAGACTGTTGTATTTATCACTTACAATTTGAAAACACAAAAAAAAAAAAATTCAAAAAAAAAAAAAAATTCAGAAAATGATCTCACTAAGCATTATTAGACTGTAGTAGTGTGTATATACTGATTTTACAAAAAAATTTTTTTTTGCAATGTTGAGTGTTTTTTAACAAAGTGTTGCCAAGTTACCCATTTTAATATCATGATCAGTGAATATCACTGAAAATATGCATAATTTTGTGTCATTTTATTTTTTTTGTCATGTTGAGTCTTTTTTTTCCAAGTGTTGCCAATTTCACCTTTTCAATATCATGATCAGTGAATATCACTGAAAATATGCATAATTTTGTGTCATTTTATTTTTTTTGTCATGTTGAGTCTTTTTTTTCCAAGTGTTGCCAATTTCACCTTTTCAATATCATGATCAGTGAATATTTCTGAAAATATGCATAATTTTGTGCCATTTTATTTTTTTTGTC
>JASXTE010000032.1:155000-160000 GCA_030280995.1 Hemileia vastatrix | reverse complement strand
TCACTCACAATGTGAAGAGACACAAAAAAAAAAAAATTCAAAAAAAAAATTTTTTTTAAAGGAAAACACTTATCATTATTAGACTGTTGTGTTCATCACTCACATTTTGAAGAGCCAAAAAAAAAAAAAAAAAAAAAAAAAAAAAAAAATTAAAAATTAAAAGGAAATCACTTAGCACTATTAGACTGTTGTATTTATCACTTACAATTTGAAGACACAAAAAAAAAAAATTCAAAAAAAAAAAAAATTTCAAAAAAAAAAAAAAATTTCAGAAAATGATCTCAGTAAGCATTATAAGACTGTAGTAGTGTGTATATACTGATTTTCCAAAAAATATTTTTTTTTGCAATGTTGAGTGTTTTTTAACAAAGTGTTGCCAAGTTACCCATTTTAATATCATGATCAGTGAATATCACTGAAAATATGCATAATGTAGTGTCATTTCAATTTTTTTGTCATGTTGAATGTGTTTTTCCAAGTGTTGCCAAGTTCAACATTTCAATATCATGATCAGTGAATATCAATGAAAATATGCATAATGTGGTGCCATTATAATTCTTTTGTCATGTTGAATGTTTTTATTCATAGTGCATCCAAATTCAACATTTCAATAATATGATCAGTGATTATCACTCACAATGTGAAGAGACACAAAAAAAAAAAATTCAAAAAAAAATTTTTTTTAAAAGGAAAACACTTATCATTATTAGACTGTTGTGTTCATCACTCACATTTTGAAGAGCCAAAAAAAAAAAAAAAAAAAAAAAAAAATAAAAATTAAAAATTAAAAGGAAATCACTAAGCACTATTAGACTGTTGTATTTATCACTTACAATTTGAAGACACAAAAAAAAAAAAATTCAAAAAAAAAAAAAATTTCAAAAAAAAAAAAAATTTCAGAAAATGATCTCACTAAGCATTATAAGACTGTAGTAGTGTGTATATACTGATTTTACAAAAAAATTTTTTTTTTGCAATGTTGAGTGTTTTTTAACAAAGTGTTGCCAAGTTACCCATTTTAATATCATGATCAGTGAATATCACTGAAAATATGCATAATGTAGTGTCATTTCAATTTTTTTGTCATGTTGAATGTGTTTTTCCAAGTGTTGCCAAGTTCAACATTTCAATATCATGATCAGTGAATATCAATGAAAATATGCATAATGTGGTGCCATTATAATTCCTTTTGTCATGTTGAATGTTTTTATTCATAGTGCATCCAAATTCAACATTTCAATAATATGATCAGTGATTATCACTCACAATGTGAAGAGACACAAAAAAAAAAAAATTCAAAAAAAAAATTTTTTTAAAAGGAAAACACTTATCATTATTAGACTGTTGTGTTCATCACTCACATTTTGAAGAGCCAAAAAAAAAAAAAAAAAAAAAAAAAAAAAAAAATTAAAAATTAAAAGGAAATCACTAAGCACTATTAGACTGTTGTATTTATCACTTACAATTTGAAGACACAAAAAAAAAAAAATTCAAAAAAAAAAAAAATTTCAAAAAAAAAAAAAAATTTCAGAAAATGATCTCAGTAAGCATTATAAGACTGTAGTAGTGTGTATATACTGATTTTACAAAAAATATTTTTTTTTTCAATGTTGAGTGTTTTTTAACAAAGTGTTGCCAAGTTACCCATTTTAATATCATGATCAGTGAATATCACTGAAAATATGCATAATGTAGTGTCATTTCAATTTTTTTGTCATGTTGAATGTGTTTTTCCAAGTGTTGCCAAGTTCAACATTTCAATATCATGATCAGTGAATATCAATGAAAATATGCATAATGTGGTGCCATTATAATTCTTTTGTCATGTTGAATGTTTTTATTCATAGTGCATCCAAATTCAACATTTCAATAATATGATCAGTGATTATCACTCACAATGTGAAGAGACACAAAAAAAAAAAAATTCAAAAAAAAAAATTTTTTAAAAGGAAAACACTTATCATTATTAGACTGTTGTGTTCATCACTCACATTTTGAAGAGCCAAAAAAAAAAAAAAAATAAAAAATTAAAAATTAAAAATTAAAAGGAAATCACTAAGCACTATTAGACTGTTGTATTTATCACTTACAATTTGAAGACACAAAAAAAAAAAAATTCAAAAAAAAAAAAAATTTCAAAAAAAAAAAAAATTTCAGAAAATGATCTCACTAAGCATTATAAGACTGTAGTAGTGTGTATATACTGATTTTACAAAAAAATTTTTTTTTTGCAATGTTGAGTGTTTTTTAACAAAGTGTTGCCAAGTTACCCATTTTAATATCATGATCAGTGAATATCACTGAAAATATGCATAATGTAGTGTCATTTCAATTTTTTTGTCATGTTGAATGTGTTTTTCCAAGTGTTGCCAAGTTCAACATTTCAATATCATGATCAGTGAATATCAATGAAAATATGCATAATGTGGTGCCATTATAATTCCTTTTGTCATGTTGAATGTTTTTATTCATAGTGCATCCAAATTCAACATTTCAATAATATGATCAGTGATTATCACTCACAATGTGAAGAGACACAAAAAAAAAAAAATTCAAAAAAAAAATTTTTTTAAAAGGAAAACACTTATCATTATTAGACTGTTGTGTTCATCACTCACATTTTGAAGAGCCAAAAAAAAAAAAAAAAAAAAAAAAAAAAAAAAAAATTAAAAATTAAAAGGAAATCACTAAGCACTATTAGACTGTTGTATTTATCACTTACAATTTGAAGACACAAAAAAAAAAAAATTCAAAAAAAAAAAAATTTCAAAAAAAAAAAAAATTTCAGAAAATGATCTCAGTAAGCATTATAAGACTGTAGTAGTGTGTATATACTGATTTTCCAAAAAATATTTTTTTTTGCAATGTTGAGTGTTTTTTAACAAAGTGTTGCCAAGTTACCCATTTTTATATCATGATCAGTGAATATCACTGAAAATATGCATAATGTAGTGTCATTTCAATTTTTTTGTCATGTTGAATGTGTTTTTCCAAGTGTTGCCAAGTTCAACATTTCAATATCATGATCAGTGAATATCAATGAAAATATGCATAATGTGGTGCCATTATAATTCCTTTTGTCATGTTGAATGTTTTTATTCATAGTGCATCCAAATTCAACATTTCAATAATATGATCAGTGATTATCACTCACAATGTGAAGAGACACAAAAAAAAAAAAATTCAAAAAAAAAATTTTTTTAAAAGGAAAACACTTATCATTATTAGACTGTTGTGTTCATCACTCACATTTTGAAGAGCCAAAAAAAAAAAAAAAAAAAAAAAAAAAAAAAAAATTAAAAATTAAAAGGAAATCACTAAGCACTATTAGACTGTTGTATTTATCACTTACAATTTGAAGACACAAAAAAAAAAAAATTCAAAAAAAAAAAAATTTCAAAAAAAAAAAAAATTTCAGAAAATGATCTCAGTAAGCATTATAAGACTGTAGTAGTGTGTATATACTGATTTTCCAAAAAATATTTTTTTTTGCAATGTTGAGTGTTTTTTAACAAAGTGTTGCCAAGTTACCCATTTTTATATCATGATCAGTGAATATCACTGAAAATATGCATAATGTAGTGTCATTTCAATTTTTTTGTCATGTTGAATGTGTTTTTCCAAGTGTTGCCAAGTTCAACATTTCAATATCATGATCAGTGAATATCAATGAAAATATGCATAATGTGGTGCCATTATAATTCCTTTTGTCATGTTGAATGTTTTTATTCATAGTGCATCCAAATTCAACATTTCAATAATATGATCAGTGATTATCACTCACAATGTAAAGAGACACAAAAAAAAAAAAATTCAAAAAAAAAATTTTTTTAAAAGGAAAACACTTATCATTATTAGACTGTTGTGTTCATCACTCACATTTTGAAGAGCCAAAAAAAAAAAAAAAAAAAAAAAAAAAAAAAAAAATTAAAAATTAAAAGGAAATCACTAAGCACTATTAGACTGTTGTATTTATCACTTACAATTTGAAGACACAAAAAAAAAAAAATTCAAAAAAAAAAAAAATTTCAAAAAAAAAAAAAAATTTCAGAAAATGATCTCAGTAAGCATTATAAGACTGTAGTAGTGTGTATATACTGATTTTACAAAAAATATTTTTTTTTTCAATGTTGAGTGTTTTTTAACAAAGTGTTGCCAAGTTACCCATTTTAATATCATGATCAGTGAATATCACTGAAAATATGCATAATGTAGTGTCATTTCAATTTTTTTGTCATGTTGAATGTGTTTTTCCAAGTGTTGCCAAGTTCAACATTTCAATATCATGATCAGTGAAGATCAATGAAAATATGCATAGTGTGGTGCCATTATAATTCTTTTGTCATGTTGAATGTTTTTATTCATAGTGCATCCAAATTCAACATTTCAATAATATGATCAGTGATTATCACTCACAATGTGAAGAGACACAAAAAAAAAATTCAAAAAAAAAAATTTTTAAAAGGAAAACACTTATCATTATTAGACTGTTGTGTTCATCACTCACAATTTGAAAAGCCAAAAAAAAAAAAAAAAAAAAAAAAAAATTAAAATTAAAAGGAAATCACTAAGCACTATTAGACTGTTGTATTTATCACTTACAATTTGAAAACACAAAAAAAAAAAAATTCAAAAAAAAAAAAAAATTCAGAAAATGATCTCACTAAGCATTATTAGACTGTAGTAGTGTGTATATACTGATTTTACAAAAAAATTTTTTTTTGCAATGTTGAGTGTTTTTTAACAAAGTGTTGCCAAGTTACCCATTTTAATATCATGATCAGTGAATATCACTGAAAATATGCATAATTTTGTGTCATTTTATTTTTTTTGTCATGTTGAGTCTTTTTTTTCCAAGTGTTGCCAATTTCACCTTTTCAATATCATGATCAGTGAATATCACTGAAAATATGCATAATTTTGTGTCATTTTATTTTTTTTGTTATGTTGAGTCTTTTTTTTCCAAGTGTTGCCAATTTCACCTTTTCAATATCATGATC
>JASXTE010000032.1:140000-145000 GCA_030280995.1 Hemileia vastatrix | reverse complement strand
TTTTTATTCATAGTGCATCCAAATTCAACATTTCAATAATATGATCAGTGATTATCACTCACAATGTGAAGAGACACAAAAAAAAAAAAATTCAAAAAAAAAATTTTTTTTAAAGGAAAACACTTATCATTATTAGACTGTTGTGTTCATCACTCACATTTTGAAGAGCCAAAAAAAAAAAAAAAAAAAAAAAAAAAAAAAAATTAAAAATTAAAAGGAAATCACTTAGCACTATTAGACTGTTGTATTTATCACTTACAATTTGAAGACACAAAAAAAAAAAATTCAAAAAAAAAAAAAATTTCAAAAAAAAAAAAAAATTTCAGAAAATGATCTCAGTAAGCATTATAAGACTGTAGTAGTGTGTATATACTGATTTTCCAAAAAATATTTTTTTTTGCAATGTTGAGTGTTTTTTAACAAAGTGTTGCCAAGTTACCCATTTTAATATCATGATCAGTGAATATCACTGAAAATATGCATAATGTAGTGTCATTTCAATTTTTTTGTCATGTTGAATGTGTTTTTCCAAGTGTTGCCAAGTTCAACATTTCAATATCATGATCAGTGAATATCAATGAAAATATGCATAATGTGGTGCCATTATAATTCTTTTGTCATGTTGAATGTTTTTATTCATAGTGCATCCAAATTCAACATTTCAATAATATGATCAGTGATTATCACTCACAATGTGAAGAGACACAAAAAAAAAAAATTCAAAAAAAAAATTTTTTTAAAAGGAAAACACTTATCATTATTAGACTGTTGTGTTCATCACTCACATTTTGAAGAGCCAAAAAAAAAAAAAATAAAAATAAAAATTAAAAATTAAAAATTAAAAGGAAATCACTAAGCACTATTAGACTGTTGTATTTATCACTTACAATTTGAAGACACAAAAAAAAAAAAATTCAAAAAAAAAAAAAATTTCAAAAAAAAAAAAAATTTCAGAAAATGATCTCACTAAGCATTATAAGACTGTAGTAGTGTGTATATACTGATTTTACAAAAAAATTTTTTTTTTGCAATGTTGAGTGTTTTTTAACAAAGTGTTGCCAAGTTACCCATTTTAATATCATGATCAGTGAATATCACTGAAAATATGCATAATGTAGTGTCATTTCAATTTTTTTGTCATGTTGAATGTGTTTTTCCAAGTGTTGCCAAGTTCAACATTTCAATATCATGATCAGTGAATATCAATGAAAATATGCATAATGTGGTGCCATTATAATTCCTTTTGTCATGTTGAATGTTTTTATTCATAGTGCATCCAAATTCAACATTTCAATAATATGATCAGTGATTATCACTCACAATGTGAAGAGACACAAAAAAAAAAAAATTCAAAAAAAAAATTTTTTTAAAAGGAAAACACTTATCATTATTAGACTGTTGTGTTCATCACTCACATTTTGAAGAGCCAAAAAAAAAAAAAAAAAAAAAAAAAAAAAAAAATTAAAAATTAAAAGGAAATCACTAAGCACTATTAGACTGTTGTATTTATCACTTACAATTTGAAGACACAAAAAAAAAAAAATTCAAAAAAAAAAAAAATTTCAAAAAAAAAAAAAAATTTCAGAAAATGATCTCAGTAAGCATTATAAGACTGTAGTAGTGTGTATATACTGATTTTACAAAAAATATTTTTTTTTTCAATGTTGAGTGTTTTTTAACAAAGTGTTGCCAAGTTACCCATTTTAATATCATGATCAGTGAATATCACTGAAAATATGCATAATGTAGTGTCATTTCAATTTTTTTGTCATGTTGAATGTGTTTTTCCAAGTGTTGCCAAGTTCAACATTTCAATATCATGATCAGTGAATATCAATGAAAATATGCATAATGTGGTGCCATTATAATTCTTTTGTCATGTTGAATGTTTTTATTCATAGTGCATCCAAATTCAACATTTCAATAATATGATCAGTGATTATCACTCACAATGTGAAGAGACACAAAAAAAAAAAAATTCAAAAAAAAAAATTTTTTAAAAGGAAAACACTTATCATTATTAGACTGTTGTGTTCATCACTCACATTTTGAAGAGCCAAAAAAAAAAAAAAAATAAAAAATAAAAAATTAAAAATTAAAAGGAAATCACTAAGCACTATTAGACTGTTGTATTTATCACTTACAATTTGAAGACACAAAAAAAAAAAAATTCAAAAAAAAAAAAAATTTCAAAAAAAAAAAAAATTTCAGAAAATGATCTCACTAAGCATTATAAGACTGTAGTAGTTTGTATATACTGATTTTACAAAAAAATTTTTTTTTTGCAATGTTGAGTGTTTTTTAACAAAGTGTTGCCAAGTTACCCATTTTAATATCATGATCAGTGAATATCACTGAAAATATGCATAATGTAGTGTCATTTCAATTTTTTTGTCATGTTGAATGTGTTTTTCCAAGTGTTGCCAAGTTCAACATTTCAATATCATGATCAGTGAATATCAATGAAAATATGCATAATGTGGTGCCATTATAATTCCTTTTGTCATGTTGAATGTTTTTATTCATAGTGCATCCAAATTCAACATTTCAATAATATGATCAGTGATTATCACTCACAATGTGAAGAGACACAAAAAAAAAAAAATTCAAAAAAAAAATTTTTTTAAAAGGAAAACACTTATCATTATTAGACTGTTGTGTTCATCACTCACATTTTGAAGAGCCAAAAAAAAAAAAAAAAAAAAAAAAAAAAAAAAAAATTAAAAATTAAAAGGAAATCACTAAGCACTATTAGACTGTTGTATTTATCACTTACAATTTGAAGACACAAAAAAAAAAAAATTCAAAAAAAAAAAAATTTCAAAAAAAAAAAAAATTTCAGAAAATGATCTCAGTAAGCATTATAAGACTGTAGTAGTGTGTATATACTGATTTTCCAAAAAATATTTTTTTTTGCAATGTTGAGTGTTTTTTAACAAAGTGTTGCCAAGTTACCCATTTTTATATCATGATCAGTGAATATCACTGAAAATATGCATAATGTAGTGTCATTTCAATTTTTTTGTCATGTTGAATGTGTTTTTCCAAGTGTTGCCAAGTTCAACATTTCAATATCATGATCAGTGAATATCAATGAAAATATGCATAATGTGGTGCCATTATAATTCCTTTTGTCATGTTGAATGTTTTTATTCATAGTGCATCCAAATTCAACATTTCAATAATATGATCAGTGATTATCACTCACAATGTGAAGAGACACAAAAAAAAAAAAATTCAAAAAAAAAATTTTTTTAAAAGGAAAACACTTATCATTATTAGACTGTTGTGTTCATCACTCACATTTTGAAGAGCCAAAAAAAAAAAAAAAAAAAAAAAAAAAAAAAAAAATTAAAAATTAAAAGGAAATCACTAAGCACTATTAGACTGTTGTATTTATCACTTACAATTTGAAGACACAAAAAAAAAAAAATTCAAAAAAAAAAAAATTTCAAAAAAAAAAAAAATTTCAGAAAATGATCTCAGTAAGCATTATAAGACTGTAGTAGTGTGTATATACTGATTTTCCAAAAAATATTTTTTTTTGCAATGTTGAGTGTTTTTTAACAAAGTGTTGCCAAGTTACCCATTTTTATATCATGATCAGTGAATATCACTGAAAATATGCATAATGTAGTGTCATTTCAATTTTTTTGTCATGTTGAATGTGTTTTTCCAAGTGTTGCCAAGTTCAACATTTCAATATCATGATCAGTGAATATCAATGAAAATATGCATAATGTGGTGCCATTATAATTCCTTTTGTCATGTTGAATGTTTTTATTCATAGTGCATCCAAATTCAACATTTCAATAATATGATCAGTGATTATCACTCACAATGTAAAGAGACACAAAAAAAAAAAAATTCAAAAAAAAAATTTTTTTAAAAGGAAAACACTTATCATTATTAGACTGTTGTGTTCATCACTCACATTTTGAAGAGCCAAAAAAAAAAAAAAAAAAAAAAAAAAAAAAAAAAATTAAAAATTAAAAGGAAATCACTAAGCACTATTAGACTGTTGTATTTATCACTTACAATTTGAAGACACAAAAAAAAAAAAATTCAAAAAAAAAAAAAATTTCAAAAAAAAAAAAAAATTTCAGAAAATGATCTCAGTAAGCATTATAAGACTGTAGTAGTGTGTATATACTGATTTTACAAAAAATATTTTTTTTTTCAATGTTGAGTGTTTTTTAACAAAGTGTTGCCAAGTTACCCATTTTAATATCATGATCAGTGAATATCACTGAAAATATGCATAATGTAGTGTCATTTCAATTTTTTTGTCATGTTGAATGTGTTTTTCCAAGTGTTGCCAAGTTCAACATTTCAATATCATGATCAGTGAAGATCAATGAAAATATGCATAGTGTGGTGCCATTATAATTCTTTTGTCATGTTGAATGTTTTTATTCATAGTGCATCCAAATTCAACATTTCAATAATATGATCAGTGATTATCACTCACAATGTGAAGAGACACAAAAAAAAAATTCAAAAAAAAAAATTTTTAAAAGGAAAACACTTATCATTATTAGACTGTTGTGTTCATCACTCACAATTTGAAAAGCCAAAAAAAAAAAAAAAAAAAAAAAAAAATTAAAATTAAAAGGAAATCACTAAGCACTATTAGACTGTTGTATTTATCACTTACAATTTGAAAACACAAAAAAAAAAAAATTCAAAAAAAAAAAAAAATTCAGAAAATGATCTCACTAAGCATTATTAGACTGTAGTAGTGTGTATATACTGATTTTACAAAAAAATTTTTTTTTGCAATGTTGAGTGTTTTTTAACAAAGTGTTGCCAAGTTACCCATTTTAATATCATGATCAGTGAATATCACTGAAAATATGCATAATTTTGTGTCATTTTATTTTTTTTGTCATGTTGAGTCTTTTTTTTCCAAGTGTTGCCAATTTCACCTTTTCAATATCATGATCAGTAAATATCACTGAAAATATGCATAATTTTGTGTCATTTTATTTTTTTTGTCA
>JASXTE010000032.1:125000-130000 GCA_030280995.1 Hemileia vastatrix | reverse complement strand
CAATGAAAATATGCATAGTGTGGTGCCATTATAATTCTTTTGTCATGTTGAATGTTTTTATTCATAGTGCATCCAAATTCAACATTTCAATAATATGATCAGTGATTATCACTCACAATGTGAAGAGACACAAAAAAAAAAAAATTCAAAAAAAAAATTTTTTTTAAAGGAAAACACTTATCATTATTAGACTGTTGTGTTCATCACTCACATTTTGAAGAGCCAAAAAAAAAAAAAAAAAAAAAAAAAAAAAAAAAATTAAAAATTAAAAGGAAATCACTTAGCACTATTAGACTGTTGTATTTATCACTTACAATTTGAAGACACAAAAAAAAAAAATTCAAAAAAAAAAAAAATTTCAAAAAAAAAAAAAAATTTCAGAAAATGATCTCAGTAAGCATTATAAGACTGTAGTAGTGTGTATATACTGATTTTCCAAAAAATATTTTTTTTTGCAATGTTGAGTGTTTTTTAACAAAGTGTTGCCAAGTTACCCATTTTAATATCATGATCAGTGAATATCACTGAAAATATGCATAATGTAGTGTCATTTCAATTTTTTTGTCATGTTGAATGTGTTTTTCCAAGTGTTGCCAAGTTCAACATTTCAATATCATGATCAGTGAATATCAATGAAAATATGCATAATGTGGTGCCATTATAATTCTTTTGTCATGTTGAATGTTTTTATTCATAGTGCATCCAAATTCAACATTTCAATAATATGATCAGTGATTATCACTCACAATGTGAAGAGACACAAAAAAAAAAAATTCAAAAAAAAAATTTTTTTAAAAGGAAAACACTTATCATTATTAGACTGTTGTGTTCATCACTCACATTTTGAAGAGCCAAAAAAAAAAAAAAAAAAAATAAAAAATAAAAATTAAAAATTAAAAGGAAATCACTAAGCACTATTAGACTGTTGTATTTATCACTTACAATTTGAAGACACAAAAAAAAAAAAATTCAAAAAAAAAAAAAATTTCAAAAAAAAAAAAAATTTCAGAAAATGATCTCACTAAGCATTATAAGACTGTAGTAGTGTGTATATACTGATTTTACAAAAAAATTTTTTTTTTGCAATGTTGAGTGTTTTTTAACAAAGTGTTGCCAAGTTACCCATTTTAATATCATGATCAGTGAATATCACTGAAAATATGCATAATGTAGTGTCATTTCAATTTTTTTGTCATGTTGAATGTGTTTTTCCAAGTGTTGCCAAGTTCAACATTTCAATATCATGATCAGTGAATATCAATGAAAATATGCATAATGTGGTGCCATTATAATTCCTTTTGTCATGTTGAATGTTTTTATTCATAGTGCATCCAAATTCAACATTTCAATAATATGATCAGTGATTATCACTCACAATGTGAAGAGACACAAAAAAAAAAAAATTCAAAAAAAAAATTTTTTTAAAAGGAAAACACTTATCATTATTAGACTGTTGTGTTCATCACTCACATTTTGAAGAGCCAAAAAAAAAAAAAAAAAAAAAAAAAAAAAAAAATTAAAAATTAAAAGGAAATCACTAAGCACTATTAGACTGTTGTATTTATCACTTACAATTTGAAGACACAAAAAAAAAAAAATTCAAAAAAAAAAAAAATTTCAAAAAAAAAAAAAAATTTCAGAAAATGATCTCAGTAAGCATTATAAGACTGTAGTAGTGTGTATATACTGATTTTACAAAAAATATTTTTTTTTTCAATGTTGAGTGTTTTTTAACAAAGTGTTGCCAAGTTACCCATTTTAATATCATGATCAGTGAATATCACTGAAAATATGCATAATGTAGTGTCATTTCAATTTTTTTGTCATGTTGAATGTGTTTTTCCAAGTGTTGCCAAGTTCAACATTTCAATATCATGATCAGTGAATATCAATGAAAATATGCATAATGTGGTGCCATTATAATTCTTTTGTCATGTTGAATGTTTTTATTCATAGTGCATCCAAATTCAACATTTCAATAATATGATCAGTGATTATCACTCACAATGTGAAGAGACACAAAAAAAAAAAAATTCAAAAAAAAAAATTTTTTAAAAGGAAAACACTTATCATTATTAGACTGTTGTGTTCATCACTCACATTTTGAAGAGCCAAAAAAAAAAAAAAAATAAAAAATAAAAAATTAAAAATTAAAAGGAAATCACTAAGCACTATTAGACTGTTGTATTTATCACTTACAATTTGAAGACACAAAAAAAAAAAAATTCAAAAAAAAAAAAAATTTCAAAAAAAAAAAAAATTTCAGAAAATGATCTCACTAAGCATTATAAGACTGTAGTAGTGTGTATATACTGATTTTACAAAAAAATTTTTTTTTTGCAATGTTGAGTGTTTTTTAACAAAGTGTTGCCAAGTTACCCATTTTAATATCATGATCAGTGAATATCACTGAAAATATGCATAATGTAGTGTCATTTCAATTTTTTTGTCATGTTGAATGTGTTTTTCCAAGTGTTGCCAAGTTCAACATTTCAATATCATGATCAGTGAATATCAATGAAAATATGCATAATGTGGTGCCATTATAATTCCTTTTGTCATGTTGAATGTTTTTATTCATAGTGCATCCAAATTCAACATTTCAATAATATGATCAGTGATTATCACTCACAATGTGAAGAGACACAAAAAAAAAAAAATTCAAAAAAAAAATTTTTTTAAAAGGAAAACACTTATCATTATTAGACTGTTGTGTTCATCACTCACATTTTGAAGAGCCAAAAAAAAAAAAAAAAAAAAAAAAAAAAAAAAAAATTAAAAATTAAAAGGAAATCACTAAGCACTATTAGACTGTTGTATTTATCACTTACAATTTGAAGACACAAAAAAAAAAAAATTCAAAAAAAAAAAAATTTCAAAAAAAAAAAAAATTTCAGAAAATGATCTCAGTAAGCATTATAAGACTGTAGTAGTGTGTATATACTGATTTTCCAAAAAATATTTTTTTTTGCAATGTTGAGTGTTTTTTAACAAAGTGTTGCCAAGTTACCCATTTTTATATCATGATCAGTGAATATCACTGAAAATATGCATAATGTAGTGTCATTTCAATTTTTTTGTCATGTTGAATGTGTTTTTCCAAGTGTTGCCAAGTTCAACATTTCAATATCATGATCAGTGAATATCAATGAAAATATGCATAATGTGGTGCCATTATAATTCCTTTTGTCATGTTGAATGTTTTTATTCATAGTGCATCCAAATTCAACATTTCAATAATATGATCAGTGATTATCACTCACAATGTGAAGAGACACAAAAAAAAAAAAATTCAAAAAAAAAATTTTTTTAAAAGGAAAACACTTATCATTATTAGACTGTTGTGTTCATCACTCACATTTTGAAGAGCCAAAAAAAAAAAAAAAAAAAAAAAAAAAAAAAAAAATTAAAAATTAAAAGGAAATCACTAAGCACTATTAGACTGTTGTATTTATCACTTACAATTTGAAGACACAAAAAAAAAAAAATTCAAAAAAAAAAAAATTTCAAAAAAAAAAAAAATTTCAGAAAATGATCTCAGTAAGCATTATAAGACTGTAGTAGTGTGTATATACTGATTTTCCAAAAAATATTTTTTTTTGCAATGTTGAGTGTTTTTTAACAAAGTGTTGCCAAGTTACCCATTTTTATATCATGATCAGTGAATATCACTGAAAATATGCATAATGTAGTGTCATTTCAATTTTTTTGTCATGTTGAATGTGTTTTTCCAAGTGTTGCCAAGTTCAACATTTCAATATCATGATCAGTGAATATCAATGAAAATATGCATAATGTGGTGCCATTATAATTCCTTTTGTCATGTTGAATGTTTTTATTCATAGTGCATCCAAATTCAACATTTCAATAATATGATCAGTGATTATCACTCACAATGTAAAGAGACACAAAAAAAAAAAAATTCAAAAAAAAAATTTTTTTAAAAGGAAAACACTTATCATTATTAGACTGTTGTGTTCATCACTCACATTTTGAAGAGCCAAAAAAAAAAAAAAAAAAAAAAAAAAAAAAAAAATTAAAAATTAAAAGGAAATCACTAAGCACTATTAGACTGTTGTATTTATCACTTACAATTTGAAGACACAAAAAAAAAAAAATTCAAAAAAAAAAAAAATTTCAAAAAAAAAAAAAAATTTCAGAAAATGATCTCAGTAAGCATTATAAGACTGTAGTAGTGTGTATATACTGATTTTACAAAAAATATTTTTTTTTTCAATGTTGAGTGTTTTTTAACAAAGTGTTGCCAAGTTACCCATTTTAATATCATGATCAGTGAATATCACTGAAAATATGCATAATGTAGTGTCATTTCAATTTTTTTGTCATGTTGAATGTGTTTTTCCAAGTGTTGCCAAGTTCAACATTTCAATATCATGATCAGTGAAGATCAATGAAAATATGCATAGTGTGGTGCCATTATAATTCTTTTGTCATGTTGAATGTTTTTATTCATAGTGCATCCAAATTCAACATTTCAATAATATGATCAGTGATTATCACTCACAATGTGAAGAGACACAAAAAAAAAATTCAAAAAAAAAAATTTTTAAAAGGAAAACACTTATCATTATTAGACTGTTGTGTTCATCACTCACAATTTGAAAAGCCAAAAAAAAAAAAAAAAAAAAAAAAAAATTAAAATTAAAAGGAAATCACTAAGCACTATTAGACTGTTGTATTTATCACTTACAATTTGAAAACACAAAAAAAAAAAAATTCAAAAAAAAAAAAAAATTCAGAAAATGATCTCACTAAGCATTATTAGACTGTAGTAGTGTGTATATACTGATTTTACAAAAAAATTTTTTTTTGCAATGTTGAGTGTTTTTTAACAAAGTGTTGCCAAGTTACCCATTTTAATATCATGATCAGTGAATATCACTGAAAATATGCATAATTTTGTGTCATTTTATTTTTTTTGTCATGTTGAGTCTTTTTTTTCCAAGTGTTGCCAATTTCACCTTTTCAATATCATGATC
>JASXTE010000032.1:110000-115000 GCA_030280995.1 Hemileia vastatrix | reverse complement strand
TGTTTTTCCAAGTGTTGCCAAGTTCAACATTTCAATATCATGATCAGTGAAGATCAATGAAAATATGCATAGTGTGGTGCCATTATAATTCTTTTGTCATGTTGAATGTTTTTATTCATAGTGCATCCAAATTCAACATTTCAATAATATGATCAGTGATTATCACTCACAATGTGAAGAGACACAAAAAAAAAAAAATTCAAAAAAAAAATTTTTTTTAAAGGAAAACACTTATCATTATTAGACTGTTGTGTTCATCACTCACATTTTGAAGAGCCAAAAAAAAAAAAAAAAAAAAAAAAAAAAAAAAAATTAAAAATTAAAAGGAAATCACTTAGCACTATTAGACTGTTGTATTTATCACTTACAATTTGAAGACACAAAAAAAAAAAATTCAAAAAAAAAAAAAATTTCAAAAAAAAAAAAAAATTTCAGAAAATGATCTCAGTAAGCATTATAAGACTGTAGTAGTGTGTATATACTGATTTTCCAAAAAATATTTTTTTTTGCAATGTTGAGTGTTTTTTAACAAAGTGTTGCCAAGTTACCCATTTTAATATCATGATCAGTGAATATCACTGAAAATATGCATAATGTAGTGTCATTTCAATTTTTTTGTCATGTTGAATGTGTTTTTCCAAGTGTTGCCAAGTTCAACATTTCAATATCATGATCAGTGAATATCAATGAAAATATGCATAATGTGGTGCCATTATAATTCTTTTGTCATGTTGAATGTTTTTATTCATAGTGCATCCAAATTCAACATTTCAATAATATGATCAGTGATTATCACTCACAATGTGAAGAGACACAAAAAAAAAAAATTCAAAAAAAAAATTTTTTTAAAAGGAAAACACTTATCATTATTAGACTGTTGTGTTCATCACTCACATTTTGAAGAGCCAAAAAAAAAAAAATAAAAAATAAAAAATAAAAATTAAAAATTAAAAGGAAATCACTAAGCACTATTAGACTGTTGTATTTATCACTTACAATTTGAAGACACAAAAAAAAAAAAATTCAAAAAAAAAAAAAATTTCAAAAAAAAAAAAAATTTCAGAAAATGATCTCACTAAGCATTATAAGACTGTAGTAGTGTGTATATACTGATTTTACAAAAAAATTTTTTTTTTGCAATGTTGAGTGTTTTTTAACAAAGTGTTGCCAAGTTACCCATTTTAATATCATGATCAGTGAATATCACTGAAAATATGCATAATGTAGTGTCATTTCAATTTTTTTGTCATGTTGAATGTGTTTTTCCAAGTGTTGCCAAGTTCAACATTTCAATATCATGATCAGTGAATATCAATGAAAATATGCATAATGTGGTGCCATTATAATTCCTTTTGTCATGTTGAATGTTTTTATTCATAGTGCATCCAAATTCAACATTTCAATAATATGATCAGTGATTATCACTCACAATGTGAAGAGACACAAAAAAAAAAAAATTCAAAAAAAAAATTTTTTTAAAAGGAAAACACTTATCATTATTAGACTGTTGTGTTCATCACTCACATTTTGAAGAGCCAAAAAAAAAAAAAAAAAAAAAAAAAAAAAAAAATTAAAAATTAAAAGGAAATCACTAAGCACTATTAGACTGTTGTATTTATCACTTACAATTTGAAGACACAAAAAAAAAAAAATTCAAAAAAAAAAAAAATTTCAAAAAAAAAAAAAAATTTCAGAAAATGATCTCAGTAAGCATTATAAGACTGTAGTAGTGTGTATATACTGATTTTACAAAAAATATTTTTTTTTTCAATGTTGAGTGTTTTTTAACAAAGTGTTGCCAAGTTACCCATTTTAATATCATGATCAGTGAATATCACTGAAAATATGCATAATGTAGTGTCATTTCAATTTTTTTGTCATGTTGAATGTGTTTTTCCAAGTGTTGCCAAGTTCAACATTTCAATATCATGATCAGTGAATATCAATGAAAATATGCATAATGTGGTGCCATTATAATTCTTTTGTCATGTTGAATGTTTTTATTCATAGTGCATCCAAATTCAACATTTCAATAATATGATCAGTGATTATCACTCACAATGTGAAGAGACACAAAAAAAAAAAAATTCAAAAAAAAAAATTTTTTAAAAGGAAAACACTTATCATTATTAGACTGTTGTGTTCATCACTCACATTTTGAAGAGCCAAAAAAAAAAAAAAAATAAAAAATAAAAAATTAAAAATTAAAAGGAAATCACTAAGCACTATTAGACTGTTGTATTTATCACTTACAATTTGAAGACACAAAAAAAAAAAAATTCAAAAAAAAAAAAAATTTCAAAAAAAAAAAAAATTTCAGAAAATGATCTCACTAAGCATTATAAGACTGTAGTAGTGTGTATATACTGATTTTACAAAAAAATTTTTTTTTTGCAATGTTGAGTGTTTTTTAACAAAGTGTTGCCAAGTTACCCATTTTAATATCATGATCAGTGAATATCACTGAAAATATGCATAATGTAGTGTCATTTCAATTTTTTTGTCATGTTGAATGTGTTTTTCCAAGTGTTGCCAAGTTCAACATTTCAATATCATGATCAGTGAATATCAATGAAAATATGCATAATGTGGTGCCATTATAATTCCTTTTGTCATGTTGAATGTTTTTATTCATAGTGCATCCAAATTCAACATTTCAATAATATGATCAGTGATTATCACTCACAATGTGAAGAGACACAAAAAAAAAAAAATTCAAAAAAAAAATTTTTTTAAAAGGAAAACACTTATCATTATTAGACTGTTGTGTTCATCACTCACATTTTGAAGAGCCAAAAAAAAAAAAAAAAAAAAAAAAAAAAAAAAAAATTAAAAATTAAAAGGAAATCACTAAGCACTATTAGACTGTTGTATTTATCACTTACAATTTGAAGACACAAAAAAAAAAAAATTCAAAAAAAAAAAAATTTCAAAAAAAAAAAAAATTTCAGAAAATGATCTCAGTAAGCATTATAAGACTGTAGTAGTGTGTATATACTGATTTTCCAAAAAATATTTTTTTTTGCAATGTTGAGTGTTTTTTAACAAAGTGTTGCCAAGTTACCCATTTTTATATCATGATCAGTGAATATCACTGAAAATATGCATAATGTAGTGTCATTTCAATTTTTTTGTCATGTTGAATGTGTTTTTCCAAGTGTTGCCAAGTTCAACATTTCAATATCATGATCAGTGAATATCAATGAAAATATGCATAATGTGGTGCCATTATAATTCCTTTTGTCATGTTGAATGTTTTTATTCATAGTGCATCCAAATTCAACATTTCAATAATATGATCAGTGATTATCACTCACAATGTGAAGAGACACAAAAAAAAAAAAATTCAAAAAAAAAATTTTTTTAAAAGGAAAACACTTATCATTATTAGACTGTTGTGTTCATCACTCACATTTTGAAGAGCCAAAAAAAAAAAAAAAAAAAAAAAAAAAAAAAAAAATTAAAAATTAAAAGGAAATCACTAAGCACTATTAGACTGTTGTATTTATCACTTACAATTTGAAGACACAAAAAAAAAAAAATTCAAAAAAAAAAAAATTTCAAAAAAAAAAAAAATTTCAGAAAATGATCTCAGTAAGCATTATAAGACTGTAGTAGTGTGTATATACTGATTTTCCAAAAAATATTTTTTTTTGCAATGTTGAGTGTTTTTTAACAAAGTGTTGCCAAGTTACCCATTTTTATATCATGATCAGTGAATATCACTGAAAATATGCATAATGTAGTGTCATTTCAATTTTTTTGTCATGTTGAATGTGTTTTTCCAAGTGTTGCCAAGTTCAACATTTCAATATCATGATCAGTGAATATCAATGAAAATATGCATAATGTGGTGCCATTATAATTCCTTTTGTCATGTTGAATGTTTTTATTCATAGTGCATCCAAATTCAACATTTCAATAATATGATCAGTGATTATCACTCACAATGTAAAGAGACACAAAAAAAAAAAAATTCAAAAAAAAAATTTTTTTAAAAGGAAAACACTTATCATTATTAGACTGTTGTGTTCATCACTCACATTTTGAAGAGCCAAAAAAAAAAAAAAAAAAAAAAAAAAAAAAAAAATTAAAAATTAAAAGGAAATCACTAAGCACTATTAGACTGTTGTATTTATCACTTACAATTTGAAGACACAAAAAAAAAAAAATTCAAAAAAAAAAAAAATTTCAAAAAAAAAAAAAAATTTCAGAAAATGATCTCAGTAAGCATTATAAGACTGTAGTAGTGTGTATATACTGATTTTACAAAAAATATTTTTTTTTTCAATGTTGAGTGTTTTTTAACAAAGTGTTGCCAAGTTACCCATTTTAATATCATGATCAGTGAATATCACTGAAAATATGCATAATGTAGTGTCATTTCAATTTTTTTGTCATGTTGAATGTGTTTTTCCAAGTGTTGCCAAGTTCAACATTTCAATATCATGATCAGTGAAGATCAATGAAAATATGCATAGTGTGGTGCCATTATAATTCTTTTGTCATGTTGAATGTTTTTATTCATAGTGCATCCAAATTCAACATTTCAATAATATGATCAGTGATTATCACTCACAATGTGAAGAGACACAAAAAAAAAATTCAAAAAAAAAAATTTTTAAAAGGAAAACACTTATCATTATTAGACTGTTGTGTTCATCACTCACAATTTGAAAAGCCAAAAAAAAAAAAAAAAAAAAAAAAAAATTAAAATTAAAAGGAAATCACTAAGCACTATTAGACTGTTGTATTTATCACTTACAATTTGAAAACACAAAAAAAAAAAAATTCAAAAAAAAAAAAAAATTCAGAAAATGATCTCACTAAGCATTATTAGACTGTAGTAGTGTGTATATACTGATTTTACAAAAAAATTTTTTTTTGCAATGTTGAGTGTTTTTTAACAAAGTGTTGCCAAGTTACCCATTTTAATATCATGATCAGTGAATATCACTGAAAATATGCATAATTTTGTGTCATTTTATTTTTTTTGTCAT
>JASXTE010000032.1:87500-100000 GCA_030280995.1 Hemileia vastatrix | reverse complement strand
GAATATCACTGAAAATATGCATAATGTAGTGTCATTTCAATTTTTTTGTCATGTTGAATGTGTTTTTCCAAGTGTTGCCAAGTTCAACATTTCAATATCATGATCAGTGAATATCAATGAAAATATGCATAATGTGGTGCCATTATAATTCTTTTGTCATGTTGAATGTTTTTATTCATAGTGCATCCAAATTCAACATTTCAATAATATGATCAGTGATTATCACTCACAATGTGAAGAGACACAAAAAAAAAAAATTCAAAAAAAAAATTTTTTTAAAAGGAAAACACTTATCATTATTAGACTGTTGTGTTCATCACTCACATTTTGAAGAGCCAAAAAAAAAAAAAAAAAAAAAAAAAAAAAAAAATTAAAAATTAAAAGGAAATCACTAAGCACTATTAGACTGTTGTATTTATCAGTTACAATTTGAAGACACAAAAAAAAAAAATTCAAAAAAAAAAAAAATTTCAAAAAAAAAAAAAATTTCAGAAAATGATCTCACTAAGCATTATAAGACTGTAGTAGTGTGTATATACTGATTTTACAAAAAAATTTTTTTTTTGCAATGTTGAGTGTTTTTTAACAAAGTGTTGCCAAGTTACCCATTTTAATATCATGATCAGTGAATATCACTGAAAATATGCATAATGTAGTGTCATTTCAATTTTTTTATCATGTTGAATGTGTTTTTCCAAGTGTTGCCAAGTTCAACATTTCAATATCATGATCAGTGAATATCAATGAAAATATGCATAGTGTGGTGCCATTATAATTCTTTTGTCATGTTGAATGTTTTTATTCATAGTGCATCCAAATTCAACATTTCAATAATATGATCAGTGATTATCACTCACAATGTGAAGAGACACAAAAAAAAAAAATTCAAAAAAAAATTTTTTTAAAAGGAAAACACTTATCATTATTAGACTGTTGTGTTCATCACTCACATTTTGAAGAGCCAAAAAAAAAAAAAAAAAAAAAAAAAAAAAAAAAATTAAAAATTAAAAGGAAATCACTAAGCACTATTAGACTGTTGTATTTATCACTTACAATTTGAAGACACAAAAAAAAAAAATTCAAAAAAAAAAAAAATTTCAAAAAAAAAAAAAATTTCAGAAAATGATCTCAGTAAGCATTATAAGACTGTAGTAGTGTGTATATACTGATTTTCCAAAAAATATTTTTTTTTGCAATGTTGAGTGTTTTTTAACAAAGTGTTGCCAAGTTACCCATTTTAATATCATGATCAGTGAATATCACTGAAAATATGCATAATGTAGTGTCATTTCAATTTTTTTGTCATGTTGAATGTGTTTTTCCAAGTGTTGCCAAGTTCAACATTTCAATATCATGATCAGTGAATATCAATGAAAATATGCATAATGTGGTGCCATTATAATTCTTTTGTCATGTTGAATGTTTTTATTCATAGTGCATCCAAATTCAACATTTCAATAATATGATCAGTGATTATCACTCACAATGTGAAGAGACACAAAAAAAAAAAATTCAAAAAAAAAATTTTTTTAAAAGGAAAACACTTATCATTATTAGACTGTTGTGTTCATCACTCACATTTTGAAGAGCCAAAAAAAAAAAAAAAAAAAAAAAAAAAAAAAAAATTAAAAATTAAAAGGAAATCACTAAGCACTATTAGACTGTTGTATTTATCACTTACAATTTGAAGACACAAAAAAAAAAAAATTCAAAAAAAAAAAAAATTTCAAAAAAAAAAAAAATTTCAGAAAATGATCTCACTAAGCATTATAAGACTGTAGTAATGTGTATATACTGATTTTACAAAAAAATTTTTTTTTTGCAATGTTGAGTGTTTTTTAACAAAGTGTTGCCAAGTTACCCATTTTAATATCATGATCAGTGAATATCACTGAAAATATGCATAATGTAGTGTCATTTCAATTTTTTTGTCATGTTGAATGTGTTTTTCCAAGTGTTGCCAAGTTCAACATTTCAATATCATGATCAGTGAATATCAATGAAAATATGCATAATGTGGTGCCATTATAATTCCTTTTGTCATGTTGAATGTTTTTATTCATAGTGCATCCAAATTCAACATTTCAATAATATGATCAGTGATTATCACTCACAATGTGAAGAGACACAAAAAAAAAAAAATTCAAAAAAAAAATTTTTTTAAAAGGAAAACACTTATCATTATTAGACTGTTGTGTTCATCACTCACATTTTGAAGAGCCAAAAAAAAAAAAAAAAAAAAAAAAAAAAAATTAAAAATTAAAAGGAAATCACTAAGCACTATTAGACTGTTGTATTTATCACTTACAATTTGAAGACACAAAAAAAAAAAAATTCAAAAAAAAAAAAAATTTCAAAAAAAAAAAAAAATTTCAGAAAATGATCTCAGTAAGCATTATAAGACTGTAGTAGTGTGTATATACTGATTTTACAAAAAATATTTTTTTTTTCAATGTTGAGTGTTTTTTAACAAAGTGTTGCCAAGTTACCCATTTTAATATCATGATCAGTGAATATCACTGAAAATATGCATAATGTAGTGTCATTTCAATTTTTTTGTCATGTTGAATGTGTTTTTCCAAGTGTTGCCAAGTTCAACATTTCAATATCATGATCAGTGAATATCAATGAAAATATGCATAATGTGGTGCCATTATAATTCTTTTGTCATGTTGAATGTTTTTATTCATAGTGCATCCAAATTCAACATTTCAATAATATGATCAGTGATTATCACTCACAATGTGAAGAGACACAAAAAAAAAAAAATTCAAAAAAAAAAATTTTTTAAAAGGAAAACACTTATCATTATTAGACTGTTGTGTTCATCACTCACATTTTGAAGAGCCAAAAAAAAAAAAAAAAAATAAAATAAAAAATTAAAAATTAAAAGGAAATCACTAAGCACTATTAGACTGTTGTATTTATCACTTACAATTTGAAGACACAAAAAAAAAAAAATTCAAAAAAAAAAAAAATTTCAAAAAAAAAAAAAATTTCAGAAAATGATCTCACTAAGCATTATAAGACTGTAGTAGTGTGTATATACTGATTTTACAAAAAAATTTTTTTTTTGCAATGTTGAGTGTTTTTTAACAAAGTGTTGCCAAGTTACCCATTTTAATATCATGATCAGTGAATATCACTGAAAATATGCATAATGTAGTGTCATTTCAATTTTTTTGTCATGTTGAATGTGTTTTTCCAAGTGTTGCCAAGTTCAACATTTCAATATCATGATCAGTGAATATCAATGAAAATATGCATAATGTGGTGCCATTATAATTCCTTTTGTCATGTTGAATGTTTTTATTCATAGTGCATCCAAATTCAACATTTCAATAATATGATCAGTGATTATCACTCACAATGTGAAGAGACACAAAAAAAAAAAAATTCAAAAAAAAAATTTTTTTAAAAGGAAAACACTTATCATTATTAGACTGTTGTGTTCATCACTCACATTTTGAAGAGCCAAAAAAAAAAAAAAAAAAAAAAAAAAAAAAAAAAATTAAAAATTAAAAGGAAATCACTAAGCACTATTAGACTGTTGTATTTATCACTTACAATTTGAAGACACAAAAAAAAAAAAATTCAAAAAAAAAAAAAATTTCAAAAAAAAAAAAAATTTCAGAAAATGATCTCAGTAAGCATTATAAGACTGTAGTAGTGTGTATATACTGATTTTCCAAAAAATATTTTTTTTTGCAATGTTGAGTGTTTTTTAACAAAGTGTTGCCAAGTTACCCATTTTTATATCATGATCAGTGAATATCACTGAAAATATGCATAATGTAGTGTCATTTCAATTTTTTTGTCATGTTGAATGTGTTTTTCCAAGTGTTGCCAAGTTCAACATTTCAATATCATGATCAGTGAATATCAATGAAAATATGCATAATGTGGTGCCATTATAATTCCTTTTGTCATGTTGAATGTTTTTATTCATAGTGCATCCAAATTCAACATTTCAATAATATGATCAGTGATTATCACTCACAATGTAAAGAGACACAAAAAAAAAAAAATTCAAAAAAAAATTTTTTTTAAAAGGAAAACACTTATCATTATTAGACTGTTGTGTTCATCACTCACATTTTGAAGAGCCAAAAAAAAAAAAAAAAAAAAAAAAAAAAAAAAAATTAAAAATTAAAAGGAAATCACTAAGCACTATTAGACTGTTGTATTTATCACTTACAATTTGAAGACACAAAAAAAAAAAAATTCAAAAAAAAAAAAAATTTCAAAAAAAAAAAAAATTTCAGAAAATGATCTCACTAAGCATTATAAGACTGTAGTAATGTGTATATACTGATTTTACAAAAAAATTTTTTTTTTGCAATGTTGAGTGTTTTTTAACAAAGTGTTGCCAAGTTACCCATTTTAATATCATGATCAGTGAATATCACTGAAAATATGCATAATGTAGTGTCATTTCAATTTTTTTGTCATGTTGAATGTGTTTTTCCAAGTGTTGCCAAGTTCAACATTTCAATATCATGATCAGTGAATATCAATGAAAATATGCATAATGTGGTGCCATTATAATTCCTTTTGTCATGTTGAATGTTTTTATTCATAGTGCATCCAAATTCAACATTTCAATAATATGATCAGTGATTATCACTCACAATGTGAAGAGACACAAAAAAAAAAAAATTCAAAAAAAAAATTTTTTTAAAAGGAAAACACTTATCATTATTAGACTGTTGTGTTCATCACTCACATTTTGAAGAGCCAAAAAAAAAAAAAAAAAAAAAAAAAAAAAAATTAAAAATTAAAAGGAAATCACTAAGCACTATTAGACTGTTGTATTTATCACTTACAATTTGAAGACACAAAAAAAAAAAAATTCAAAAAAAAAAAAAATTTCAAAAAAAAAAAAAAATTTCAGAAAATGATCTCAGTAAGCATTATAAGACTGTAGTAGTGTGTATATACTGATTTTACAAAAAATATTTTTTTTTTCAATGTTGAGTGTTTTTTAACAAAGTGTTGCCAAGTTACCCATTTTAATATCATGATCAGTGAATATCACTGAAAATATGCATAATGTAGTGTCATTTCAATTTTTTTGTCATGTTGAATGTGTTTTTCCAAGTGTTGCCAAGTTCAACATTTCAATATCATGATCAGTGAATATCAATGAAAATATGCATAATGTGGTGCCATTATAATTCTTTTGTCATGTTGAATGTTTTTATTCATAGTGCATCCAAATTCAACATTTCAATAATATGATCAGTGATTATCACTCACAATGTGAAGAGACACAAAAAAAAAAAAATTCAAAAAAAAAAATTTTTTAAAAGGAAAACACTTATCATTATTAGACTGTTGTGTTCATCACTCACATTTTGAAGAGCCAAAAAAAAAAAAAAAAAATAAAATAAAAAATTAAAAATTAAAAGGAAATCACTAAGCACTATTAGACTGTTGTATTTATCACTTACAATTTGAAGACACAAAAAAAAAAAAATTCAAAAAAAAAAAAAATTTCAAAAAAAAAAAAAATTTCAGAAAATGATCTCACTAAGCATTATAAGACTGTAGTAGTGTGTATATACTGATTTTACAAAAAATATTTTTTTTTTCAATGTTGAGTGTTTTTTAACAAAGTGTTGCCAAGTTACCCATTTTAATATCATGATCAGTGAATATCACTGAAAATATGCATAATGTAGTGTCATTTCAATTTTTTTGTCATGTTGAATGTGTTTTTCCAAGTGTTGCCAAGTTCAACATTTCAATATCATGATCAGTGAATATCAATGAAAATATGCATAATGTGGTGCCATTATAATTCTTTTGTCATGTTGAATGTTTTTATTCATAGTGCATCCAAATTCAACATTTCAATAATATGATCAGTGATTATCACTCACAATGTGAAGAGACACAAAAAAAAAAAAATTCAAAAAAAAAAATTTTTTAAAAGGAAAACACTTATCATTATTAGACTGTTGTGTTCATCACTCACATTTTGAAGAGCCAAAAAAAAAAAAAAAAAATAAAATAAAAAATTAAAAATTAAAAGGAAATCACTAAGCACTATTAGACTGTTGTATTTATCACTTACAATTTGAAGACACAAAAAAAAAAAAATTCAAAAAAAAAAAAAATTTCAAAAAAAAAAAAAATTTCAGAAAATGATCTCACTAAGCATTATAAGACTGTAGTAGTGTGTATATACTGATTTTACAAAAAAATTTTTTTTTTGCAATGTTGAGTGTTTTTTAACAAAGTGTTGCCAAGTTACCCATTTTAATATCATGATCAGTGAATATCACTGAAAATATGCATAATGTAGTGTCATTTCAATTTTTTTGTCATGTTGAATGTGTTTTTCCAAGTGTTGCCAAGTTCAACATTTCAATATCATGATCAGTGAATATCAATGAAAATATGCATAATGTGGTGCCATTATAATTCCTTTTGTCATGTTGAATGTTTTTATTCATAGTGCATCCAAATTCAACATTTCAATAATATGATCAGTGATTATCACTCACAATGTGAAGAGACACAAAAAAAAAAAAATTCAAAAAAAAAATTTTTTTAAAAGGAAAACACTTATCATTATTAGACTGTTGTGTTCATCACTCACATTTTGAAGAGCCAAAAAAAAAAAAAAAAAAAAAAAAAAAAAAAAAAATTAAAAATTAAAAGGAAATCACTAAGCACTATTAGACTGTTGTATTTATCACTTACAATTTGAAGACACAAAAAAAAAAAAATTCAAAAAAAAAAAAAATTTCAAAAAAAAAAAAAATTTCAGAAAATGATCTCAGTAAGCATTATAAGACTGTAGTAGTGTGTATATACTGATTTTCCAAAAAATATTTTTTTTTGCAATGTTGAGTGTTTTTTAACAAAGTGTTGCCAAGTTACCCATTTTTATATCATGATCAGTGAATATCACTGAAAATATGCATAATGTAGTGTCATTTCAATTTTTTTGTCATGTTGAATGTGTTTTTCCAAGTGTTGCCAAGTTCAACATTTCAATATCATGATCAGTGAATATCAATGAAAATATGCATAATGTGGTGCCATTATAATTCCTTTTGTCATGTTGAATGTTTTTATTCATAGTGCATCCAAATTCAACATTTCAATAATATGATCAGTGATTATCACTCACAATGTAAAGAGACACAAAAAAAAAAAAATTCAAAAAAAAATTTTTTTTAAAAGGAAAACACTTATCATTATTAGACTGTTGTGTTCATCACTCACATTTTGAAGAGCCAAAAAAAAAAAAAAAAAAAAAAAAAAAAAAAAAATTAAAAATTAAAAGGAAATCACTAAGCACTATTAGACTGTTGTATTTATCACTTACAATTTCAAGACACAAAAAAAAAATTCAAAAAAAAAAAAAATTTCAAAAAAAAAAAAAAATTTCAGAAAATGATCTCAGTAAGCATTATAAGACTGTAGTAGTGTGTATATACTGATTTTCCAAAAAATATTTTTTTTTGCAATGTTGAGTGTTTTTTAACAAAGTGTTGCCAAGTTACCCATTTTAATATCATGATCAGTGAATATCACTGAAAATATGCATAATGTAGTGTCATTTCAATTTTTTTGTCATGTTGAATGTGTTTTTCCAAGTGTTGCCAAGTTCAACATTTCAATATCATGATCAGTGAAGATCAATGAAAATATGCATAGTGTGGTGCCATTATAATTCTTTTATCATGTTGAATGTTTTTATTCATAGTGCATCCAAATTCAACATTTCAATAATATGATCAGTGATTATCACTCACAATGTGAAGAGACACAAAAAAAAAAAAATTCAAAAAAAAAATTTTTTTTAAAGGAAAACACTTATCATTATTAGACTGTTGTGTTCATCACTCACATTTTGAAGAGCCAAAAAAAAAAAAAAAAAAAAAAAAAAAAAAAAAATTAAAAATTAAAAGGAAATCACTTAGCACTATTAGACTGTTGTATTTATCACTTACAATTTGAAGACACAAAAAAAAAAAATTCAAAAAAAAAAAAAATTTCAAAAAAAAAAAAAAATTTCAGAAAATGATCTCAGTAAGCATTATAAGACTGTAGTAGTGTGTATATACTGATTTTCCAAAAAATATTTTTTTTTGCAATGTTGAGTGTTTTTTAACAAAGTGTTGCCAAGTTACCCATTTTAATATCATGATCAGTGAATATCACTGAAAATATGCATAATGTAGTGTCATTTCAATTTTTTTGTCATGTTGAATGTGTTTTTCCAAGTGTTGCCAAGTTCAACATTTCAATATCATGATCAGTGAATATCAATGAAAATATGCATAATGTGGTGCCATTATAATTCTTTTGTCATGTTGAATGTTTTTATTCATAGTGCATCCAAATTCAACATTTCAATAATATGATCAGTGATTATCACTCACAATGTGAAGAGACACAAAAAAAAAAAATTCAAAAAAAAATTTTTTTTAAAAGGAAAACACTTATCATTATTAGACTGTTGTGTTCATCACTCACATTTTGAAGAGCCAAAAAAAAAAAAAAAAAAAAAAAAAAATAAAAATTAAAAATTAAAAGGAAATCACTAAGCACTATTAGACTGTTGTATTTATCACTTACAATTTGAAGACACAAAAAAAAAAAAATTCAAAAAAAAAAAAAATTTCAAAAAAAAAAAAAATTTCAGAAAATGATCTCACTAAGCATTATAAGACTGTAGTAGTGTGTATATACTGATTTTACAAAAAAATTTTTTTTTTGCAATGTTGAGTGTTTTTTAACAAAGTGTTGCCAAGTTACCCATTTTAATATCATGATCAGTGAATATCACTGAAAATATGCATAATGTAGTGTCATTTCAATTTTTTTGTCATGTTGAATGTGTTTTTCCAAGTGTTGCCAAGTTCAACATTTCAATATCATGATCAGTGAATATCAATGAAAATATGCATAATGTGGTGCCATTATAATTCCTTTTGTCATGTTGAATGTTTTTATTCATAGTGCATCCAAATTCAACATTTCAATAATATGATCAGTGATTATCACTCACAATGTGAAGAGACACAAAAAAAAAAAAATTCAAAAAAAAAATTTTTTTAAAAGGAAAACACTTATCATTATTAGACTGTTGTGTTCATCACTCACATTTTGAAGAGCCAAAAAAAAAAAAAAAAAAAAAAAAAAAAAAAATTAAAAATTAAAAGGAAATCACTAAGCACTATTAGACTGTTGTATTTATCACTTACAATTTGAAGACACAAAAAAAAAAAAATTCAAAAAAAAAAAAAATTTCAAAAAAAAAAAAAAATTTCAGAAAATGATCTCAGTAAGCATTATAAGACTGTAGTAGTGTGTATATACTGATTTTACAAAAAATATTTTTTTTTTCAATGTTGAGTGTTTTTTAACAAAGTGTTGCCAAGTTACCCATTTTAATATCATGATCAGTGAATATCACTGAAAATATGCATAATGTAGTGTCATTTCAATTTTTTTGTCATGTTGAATGTGTTTTTCCAAGTGTTGCCAAGTTCAACATTTCAATATCATGATCAGTGAATATCAATGAAAATATGCATAATGTGGTGCCATTATAATTCTTTTGTCATGTTGAATGTTTTTATTCATAGTGCATCCAAATTCAACATTTCAATAATATGATCAGTGATTATCACTCACAATGTGAAGAGACACAAAAAAAAAAAAATTCAAAAAAAAAAATTTTTTAAAAGGAAAACACTTATCATTATTAGACTGTTGTGTTCATCACTCACATTTTGAAGAGCCAAAAAAAAAAAAAAAATAAAAAATAAAAAATTAAAAATTAAAAGGAAATCACTAAGCACTATTAGACTGTTGTATTTATCACTTACAATTTGAAGACACAAAAAAAAAAAAATTCAAAAAAAAAAAAAATTTCAAAAAAAAAAAAAATTTCAGAAAATGATCTCACTAAGCATTATAAGACTGTAGTAGTGTGTATATACTGATTTTACAAAAAAATTTTTTTTTTGCAATGTTGAGTGTTTTTTAACAAAGTGTTGCCAAGTTACCCATTTTAATATCATGATCAGTGAATATCACTGAAAATATGCATAATGTAGTGTCATTTCAATTTTTTTGTCATGTTGAATGTGTTTTTCCAAGTGTTGCCAAGTTCAACATTTCAATATCATGATCAGTGAATATCAATGAAAATATGCATAATGTGGTGCCATTATAATTCCTTTTGTCATGTTGAATGTTTTTATTCATAGTGCATCCAAATTCAACATTTCAATAATATGATCAGTGATTATCACTCACAATGTGAAGAGACACAAAAAAAAAAAAATTCAAAAAAAAAATTTTTTTAAAAGGAAAACACTTATCATTATTAGACTGTTGTGTTCATCACTCACATTTTGAAGAGCCAAAAAAAAAAAAAAAAAAAAAAAAAAAAAAAAAATTAAAAATTAAAAGGAAATCACTAAGCACTATTAGACTGTTGTATTTATCACTTACAATTTGAAGACACAAAAAAAAAAAAATTCAAAAAAAAAAAAATTTCAAAAAAAAAAAAAATTTCAGAAAATGATCTCAGTAAGCATTATAAGACTGTAGTAGTGTGTATATACTGATTTTCCAAAAAATATTTTTTTTTGCAATGTTGAGTGTTTTTTAACAAAGTGTTGCCAAGTTACCCATTTTTATATCATGATCAGTGAATATCACTGAAAATATGCATAATGTAGTGTCATTTCAATTTTTTTGTCATGTTGAATGTGTTTTTCCAAGTGTTGCCAAGTTCAACATTTCAATATCATGATCAGTGAATATCAATGAAAATATGCATAATGTGGTGCCATTATAATTCCTTTTGTCATGTTGAATGTTTTTATTCATAGTGCATCCAAATTCAACATTTCAATAATATGATCAGTGATTATCACTCACAATGTGAAGAGACACAAAAAAAAAAAAATTCAAAAAAAAAATTTTTTTAAAAGGAAAACACTTATCATTATTAGACTGTTGTGTTCATCACTCACATTTTGAAGAGCCAAAAAAAAAAAAAAAAAAAAAAAAAAAAAAAAATTAAAAATTAAAAGGAAATCACTAAGCACTATTAGACTGTTGTATTTATCACTTACAATTTGAAGACACAAAAAAAAAAAAATTCAAAAAAAAAAAAATTTCAAAAAAAAAAAAAATTTCAGAAAATGATCTCAGTAAGCATTATAAGACTGTAGTAGTGTGTATATACTGATTTTCCAAAAAATATTTTTTTTTGCAATGTTGAGTGTTTTTTAACAAAGTGTTGCCAAGTTACCCATTTTTATATCATGATCAGTGAATATCACTGAAAATATGCATAATGTAGTGTCATTTCAATTTTTTTGTCATGTTGAATGTGTTTTTCCAAGTGTTGCCAAGTTCAACATTTCAATATCATGATCAGTGAATATCAATGAAAATATGCATAATGTGGTGCCATTATAATTCCTTTTGTCATGTTGAATGTTTTTATTCATAGTGCATCCAAATTCAACATTTCAATAATATGATCAGTGATTATCACTCACAATGTAAAGAGACACAAAAAAAAAAAAATTCAAAAAAAAAATTTTTTTAAAAGGAAAACACTTATCATTATTAGACTGTTGTGTTCATCACTCACATTTTGAAGAGCCAAAAAAAAAAAAAAAAAAAAAAAAAAAAAAAAAAATTAAAAATTAAAAGGAAATCACTAAGCACTATTAGACTGTTGTATTTATCACTTACAATTTGAAGACACAAAAAAAAAAAAATTCAAAAAAAAAAAAAATTTCAAAAAAAAAAAAAAATTTCAGAAAATGATCTCAGTAAGCATTATAAGACTGTAGTAGTGTGTATATACTGATTTTACAAAAAATATTTTTTTTTTCAATGTTGAGTGTTTTTTAACAAAGTGTTGCCAAGTTACCCATTTTAATATCATGATCAGTGAATATCACTGAAAATATGCATAATGTAGTGTCATTTCAATTTTTTTGTCATGTTGAATGTGTTTTTCCAAGTGTTGCCAAGTTCAACATTTCAATATCATGATCAGTGAAGATCAATGAAAATATGCATAGTGTGGTGCCATTATAATTCTTTTGTCATGTTGAATGTTTTTATTCATAGTGCATCCAAATTCAACATTTCAATAATATGATCAGTGATTATCACTCACAATGTGAAGAGACACAAAAAAAAAATTCAAAAAAAAAAATTTTTAAAAGGAAAACACTTATCATTATTAGACTGTTGTGTTCATCACTCACAATTTGAAAAGCCAAAAAAAAAAAAAAAAAAAAAAAAAAATTAAAATTAAAAGGAAATCACTAAGCACTATTAGACTGTTGTATTTATCACTTACAATTTGAAAACACAAAAAAAAAAAAATTCAAAAAAAAAAAAAAATTCAGAAAATGATCTCACTAAGCATTATTAGACTGTAGTAGTGTGTATATACTGATTTTACAAAAAAATTTTTTTTTGCAATGTTGAGTGTT
>JASXTE010000032.1:75000-77500 GCA_030280995.1 Hemileia vastatrix | reverse complement strand
TACTGATTTTCCAAAAAATATTTTTTTTTGCAATGTTGAGTGTTTTTTAACAAAGTGTTGCCAAGTTACCCATTTTAATATCATGATCAGTGAATATCACTGAAAATATGCATAATGTAGTGTCATTTCAATTTTTTTGTCATGTTGAATGTGTTTTTCCAAGTGTTGCCAAGTTCAACATTTCAATATCATGATCAGTGAAGATCAATGAAAATATGCATAGTGTGGTGCCATTATAATTCTTTTGTCATGTTGAATGTTTTTATTCATAGTGCATCCAAATTCAACATTTCAATAATATGATCAGTGATTATCACTCACAATGTGAAGAGACACAAAAAAAAAAAAATTCAAAAAAAAAATTTTTTTTAAAGGAAAACACTTATCATTATTAGACTGTTGTGTTCATCACTCACATTTTGAAGAGCCAAAAAAAAAAAAAAAAAAAAAAAAAAAAAAAAATTAAAAATTAAAAGGAAATCACTTAGCACTATTAGACTGTTGTATTTATCACTTACAATTTGAAGACACAAAAAAAAAAAATTCAAAAAAAAAAAAAATTTCAAAAAAAAAAAAAAATTTCAGAAAATGATCTCAGTAAGCATTATAAGACTGTAGTAGTGTGTATATACTGATTTTCCAAAAAATATTTTTTTTTGCAATGTTGAGTGTTTTTTAACAAAGTGTTGCCAAGTTACCCATTTTAATATCATGATCAGTGAATATCACTGAAAATATGCATAATGTAGTGTCATTTCAATTTTTTTGTCATGTTGAATGTGTTTTTCCAAGTGTTGCCAAGTTCAACATTTCAATATCATGATCAGTGAATATCAATGAAAATATGCATAATGTGGTGCCATTATAATTCTTTTGTCATGTTGAATGTTTTTATTCATAGTGCATCCAAATTCAACATTTCAATAATATGATCAGTGATTATCACTCACAATGTGAAGAGACACAAAAAAAAAAAATTCAAAAAAAAATTTTTTTTAAAAGGAAAACACTTATCATTATTAGACTGTTGTGTTCATCACTCACATTTTGAAGAGCCAAAAAAAAAAAAAAAAAAAAAAAAAAATAAAAATTAAAAATTAAAAGGAAATCACTAAGCACTATTAGACTGTTGTATTTATCACTTACAATTTGAAGACACAAAAAAAAAAAAATTCAAAAAAAAAAAAAATTTCAAAAAAAAAAAAAATTTCAGAAAATGATCTCACTAAGCATTATAAGACTGTAGTAGTGTGTATATACTGATTTTACAAAAAAATTTTTTTTTTGCAATGTTGAGTGTTTTTTAACAAAGTGTTGCCAAGTTACCCATTTTAATATCATGATCAGTGAATATCACTGAAAATATGCATAATGTAGTGTCATTTCAATTTTTTTGTCATGTTGAATGTGTTTTTCCAAGTGTTGCCAAGTTCAACATTTCAATATCATGATCAGTGAATATCAATGAAAATATGCATAATGTGGTGCCATTATAATTCCTTTTGTCATGTTGAATGTTTTTATTCATAGTGCATCCAAATTCAACATTTCAATAATATGATCAGTGATTATCACTCACAATGTGAAGAGACACAAAAAAAAAAAAATTCAAAAAAAAAATTTTTTTAAAAGGAAAACACTTATCATTATTAGACTGTTGTGTTCATCACTCACATTTTGAAGAGCCAAAAAAAAAAAAAAAAAAAAAAAAAAAAAAATTAAAAATTAAAAGGAAATCACTAAGCACTATTAGACTGTTGTATTTATCACTTACAATTTGAAGACACAAAAAAAAAAAAATTCAAAAAAAAAAAAATTTCAAAAAAAAAAAAAATTTCAGAAAATGATCTCAGTAAGCATTATAAGACTGTAGTAGTGTGTATATACTGATTTTCCAAAAAATATTTTTTTTTGCAATGTTGAGTGTTTTTTAACAAAGTGTTGCCAAGTTACCCATTTTTATATCATGATCAGTGAATATCACTGAAAATATGCATAATGTAGTGTCATTTCAATTTTTTTGTCATGTTGAATGTGTTTTTCCAAGTGTTGCCAAGTTCAACATTTCAATATCATGATCAGTGAATATCAATGAAAATATGCATAATGTGGTGCCATTATAATTCCTTTTGTCATGTTGAATGTTTTTATTCATAGTGCATCCAAATTCAACATTTCAATAATATGATCAGTGATTATCACTCACAATGTAAAGAGACACAAAAAAAAAAAAATTCAAAAAAAAAATTTTTTTAAAAGGAAAACACTTATCATTATTAGACTGTTGTGTTCATCACTCACATTTTGAAGAGCCAAAAAAAAAAAAAAAAAAAAAAAAAAAAAAAAAAATTAAAAATTAAAAGGAAATCACTAAGCACTATTAGACTGTTGTATTTATCACTTACAATTTGAAGACACAAAAAAAAAAAAATTCAAAAAAAAAAAAAATTTCAAAAAAAAAAAAAAATTTCAGAAAATGATCTCAGTAAGCATTATAAGA
>JASXTE010000032.1:60000-65000 GCA_030280995.1 Hemileia vastatrix | reverse complement strand
TTTTTTTCTGTTCATTTTAAATTGATTGGCACTAATGACTTGTGTCTTTATTGAAAAATCTTTAAAATAGGTTATATATATTTAATTTCAGTGATACCTTTCATCTGGGGCCATACCACAATGAACTTACCGCATCCCGTCTGATCTGCGCAGTCAAACATTGTAGGGCCGAGTCAGTAGTATGGTGGGGGACCACATGTGAATACTCTGGTGCCCCAGGTGACATTTGCTTTTTTGTTTGATATAAAAGTTTCATCAAAACAGAAACCATAACACCTTTCAAGAAAATATATTTAATTTTATTCCCCTATCTTTCTATATGTAAATGACAAATCAAAAAACACTATAAAATATATTTCAAAAAAAAAGTCTCCAAAATAGTAAAACAGTAAGCTTCATTAGATTTTGGTAAACATTTATCATTATTAGACTGTTGTGTTCATCACTCACATTTTGAAGAGCCAAAAAAAAAAAAAAAAAAAAAAAAAAAAAAAAATTAAAAATTAAAAGGAAATCACTAAGCACTATTAGACTGTTGTATTTATCACTTACAATTTCAAGACACAAAAAAAAAATTCAAAAAAAAAAAAAATTTCAAAAAAAAAAAAAAATTTCAGAAAATGATCTCAGTAAGCATTATAAGACTGTAGTAGTGTGTATATACTGATTTTCCAAAAAATATTTTTTTTTGCAATGTTGAGTGTTTTTTAACAAAGTGTTGCCAAGTTACCCATTTTAATATCATGATCAGTGAATATCACTGAAAATATGCATAATGTAGTGTCATTTCAATTTTTTTGTCATGTTGAATGTGTTTTTCCAAGTGTTGCCAAGTTCAACATTTCAATATCATGATCAGTGAAGATCAATGAAAATATGCATAGTGTGGTGCCATTATAATTCTTTTGTCATGTTGAATGTTTTTATTCATAGTGCATCCAAATTCAACATTTCAATAATATGATCAGTGATTATCACTCACAATGTGAAGAGACACAAAAAAAAAAAAATTCAAAAAAAAAATTTTTTTTAAAGGAAAACACTTATCATTATTAGACTGTTGTGTTCATCACTCACATTTTGAAGAGCCAAAAAAAAAAAAAAAAAAAAAAAAAAAAAAAAAATTAAAAATTAAAAGGAAATCACTTAGCACTATTAGACTGTTGTATTTATCACTTACAATTTGAAGACACAAAAAAAAAAAATTCAAAAAAAAAAAAAATTTCAAAAAAAAAAAAAAATTTCAGAAAATGATCTCAGTAAGCATTATAAGACTGTAGTAGTGTGTATATACTGATTTTCCAAAAAATATTTTTTTTTGCAATGTTGAGTGTTTTTTAACAAAGTGTTGCCAAGTTACCCATTTTAATATCATGATCAGTGAATATCACTGAAAATATGCATAATGTAGTGTCATTTCAATTTTTTTGTCATGTTGAATGTGTTTTTCCAAGTGTTGCCAAGTTCAACATTTCAATATCATGATCAGTGAATATCAATGAAAATATGCATAATGTGGTGCCATTATAATTCTTTTGTCATGTTGAATGTTTTTATTCATAGTGCATCCAAATTCAACATTTCAATAATATGATCAGTGATTATCACTCACAATGTGAAGAGACACAAAAAAAAAAAATTCAAAAAAAAATTTTTTTTAAAAGGAAAACACTTATCATTATTAGACTGTTGTGTTCATCACTCACATTTTGAAGAGCCAAAAAAAAAAAAAAAAAAAAAAAAAAATAAAAATTAAAAATTAAAAGGAAATCACTAAGCACTATTAGACTGTTGTATTTATCACTTACAATTTGAAGACACAAAAAAAAAAAAATTCAAAAAAAAAAAAAATTTCAAAAAAAAAAAAAATTTCAGAAAATGATCTCACTAAGCATTATAAGACTGTAGTAGTGTGTATATACTGATTTTACAAAAAAATTTTTTTTTTGCAATGTTGAGTGTTTTTTAACAAAGTGTTGCCAAGTTACCCATTTTAATATCATGATCAGTGAATATCACTGAAAATATGCATAATGTAGTGTCATTTCAATTTTTTTGTCATGTTGAATGTGTTTTTCCAAGTGTTGCCAAGTTCAACATTTCAATATCATGATCAGTGAATATCAATGAAAATATGCATAATGTGGTGCCATTATAATTCCTTTTGTCATGTTGAATGTTTTTATTCATAGTGCATCCAAATTCAACATTTCAATAATATGATCAGTGATTATCACTCACAATGTGAAGAGACACAAAAAAAAAAAAATTCAAAAAAAAAATTTTTTTAAAAGGAAAACACTTATCATTATTAGACTGTTGTGTTCATCACTCACATTTTGAAGAGCCAAAAAAAAAAAAAAAAAAAAAAAAAAAAAAAATTAAAAATTAAAAGGAAATCACTAAGCACTATTAGACTGTTGTATTTATCACTTACAATTTGAAGACACAAAAAAAAAAAAATTCAAAAAAAAAAAAAATTTCAAAAAAAAAAAAAAATTTCAGAAAATGATCTCAGTAAGCATTATAAGACTGTAGTAGTGTGTATATACTGATTTTACAAAAAATATTTTTTTTTTCAATGTTGAGTGTTTTTTAACAAAGTGTTGCCAAGTTACCCATTTTAATATCATGATCAGTGAATATCACTGAAAATATGCATAATGTAGTGTCATTTCAATTTTTTTGTCATGTTGAATGTGTTTTTCCAAGTGTTGCCAAGTTCAACATTTCAATATCATGATCAGTGAATATCAATGAAAATATGCATAATGTGGTGCCATTATAATTCTTTTGTCATGTTGAATGTTTTTATTCATAGTGCATCCAAATTCAACATTTCAATAATATGATCAGTGATTATCACTCACAATGTGAAGAGACACAAAAAAAAAAAAATTCAAAAAAAAAAATTTTTTAAAAGGAAAACACTTATCATTATTAGACTGTTGTGTTCATCACTCACATTTTGAAGAGCCAAAAAAAAAAAAAAAATAAAAAATAAAAAATTAAAAATTAAAAGGAAATCACTAAGCACTATTAGACTGTTGTATTTATCACTTACAATTTGAAGACACAAAAAAAAAAAAATTCAAAAAAAAAAAAAATTTCAAAAAAAAAAAAAATTTCAGAAAATGATCTCACTAAGCATTATAAGACTGTAGTAGTGTGTATATACTGATTTTACAAAAAAATTTTTTTTTTGCAATGTTGAGTGTTTTTTAACAAAGTGTTGCCAAGTTACCCATTTTAATATCATGATCAGTGAATATCACTGAAAATATGCATAATGTAGTGTCATTTCAATTTTTTTGTCATGTTGAATGTGTTTTTCCAAGTGTTGCCAAGTTCAACATTTCAATATCATGATCAGTGAATATCAATGAAAATATGCATAATGTGGTGCCATTATAATTCCTTTTGTCATGTTGAATGTTTTTATTCATAGTGCATCCAAATTCAACATTTCAATAATATGATCAGTGATTATCACTCACAATGTGAAGAGACACAAAAAAAAAAAAATTCAAAAAAAAAATTTTTTTAAAAGGAAAACACTTATCATTATTAGACTGTTGTGTTCATCACTCACATTTTGAAGAGCCAAAAAAAAAAAAAAAAAAAAAAAAAAAAAAAAAAATAAAAATTAAAAGGAAATCACTAAGCACTATTAGACTGTTGTATTTATCACTTACAATTTGAAGACACAAAAAAAAAAAAATTCAAAAAAAAAAAAATTTCAAAAAAAAAAAAAATTTCAGAAAATGATCTCAGTAAGCATTATAAGACTGTAGTAGTGTGTATATACTGATTTTCCAAAAAATATTTTTTTTTGCAATGTTGAGTGTTTTTTAACAAAGTGTTGCCAAGTTACCCATTTTTATATCATGATCAGTGAATATCACTGAAAATATGCATAATGTAGTGTCATTTCAATTTTTTTGTCATGTTGAATGTGTTTTTCCAAGTGTTGCCAAGTTCAACATTTCAATATCATGATCAGTGAATATCAATGAAAATATGCATAATGTGGTGCCATTATAATTCCTTTTGTCATGTTGAATGTTTTTATTCATAGTGCATCCAAATTCAACATTTCAATAATATGATCAGTGATTATCACTCACAATGTGAAGAGACACAAAAAAAAAAAAATTCAAAAAAAAAATTTTTTTAAAAGGAAAACACTTATCATTATTAGACTGTTGTGTTCATCACTCACATTTTGAAGAGCCAAAAAAAAAAAAAAAAAAAAAAAAAAAAAAAAATTAAAAATTAAAAGGAAATCACTAAGCACTATTAGACTGTTGTATTTATCACTTACAATTTGAAGACACAAAAAAAAAAAAATTCAAAAAAAAAAAAATTTCAAAAAAAAAAAAAATTTCAGAAAATGATCTCAGTAAGCATTATAAGACTGTAGTAGTGTGTATATACTGATTTTCCAAAAAATATTTTTTTTTGCAATGTTGAGTGTTTTTTAACAAAGTGTTGCCAAGTTACCCATTTTTATATCATGATCAGTGAATATCACTGAAAATATGCATAATGTAGTGTCATTTCAATTTTTTTGTCATGTTGAATGTGTTTTTCCAAGTGTTGCCAAGTTCAACATTTCAATATCATGATCAGTGAATATCAATGAAAATATGCATAATGTGGTGCCATTATAATTCCTTTTGTCATGTTGAATGTTTTTATTCATAGTGCATCCAAATTCAACATTTCAATAATATGATCAGTGATTATCACTCACAATGTAAAGAGACACAAAAAAAAAAAAATTCAAAAAAAAAATTTTTTTAAAAGGAAAACACTTATCATTATTAGACTGTTGTGTTCATCACTCACATTTTGAAGAGCCAAAAAAAAAAAAAAAAAAAAAAAAAAAAAAAAAAATTAAAAATTAAAAGGAAATCACTAAGCACTATTAGACTGTTGTATTTATCACTTACAATTTGAAGACACAAAAAAAAAAAAATTCAAAAAAAAAAAAAATT
>JASXTE010000032.1:45000-50000 GCA_030280995.1 Hemileia vastatrix | reverse complement strand
ACTTTACTACTGAAAAAATCATAAATATGAAAATGTTAATATATATATATTTTTTTTCTGTTCATTTTAAATTGATTGGCACTAATGACTTGTGTCTTTATTGAAAAATCTTTAAAATAGGTTATATATATTTAATTTCAGTGATACCTTTCATCTGGGGCCATACCACAATGAACTTACCGCATCCCGTCTGATCTGCGCAGTCAAACATTGTAGGGCCGAGTCAGTAGTATGGTGGGGGACCACATGTGAATACTCTGGTGCCCCAGGTGACATTTGCTTTTTTGTTTGATATAAAAGTTTCATCAAAACAGAAACCATAACACCTTTCAAGAAAATATATTTAATTTTATTCCCCTATCTTTCTATATGTAAATGACAAATCAAAAAACACTATAAAATATATTTCAAAAAAAAAGTCTCCAAAATAGTAAAACAGTAAGCTTCATTAGATTTTGGTAAACATTTATCATTATTAGACTGTTGTGTTCATCACTCACATTTTGAAGAGCCAAAAAAAAAAAAAAAAAAAAAAAAAAAAAAAAAATTAAAAATTAAAAGGAAATCACTAAGCACTATTAGACTGTTGTATTTATCACTTACAATTTCAAGACACAAAAAAAAAATTCAAAAAAAAAAAAAATTTCAAAAAAAAAAAAAAATTTCAGAAAATGATCTCAGTAAGCATTATAAGACTGTAGTAGTGTGTATATACTGATTTTCCAAAAAATATTTTTTTTTGCAATGTTGAGTGTTTTTTAACAAAGTGTTGCCAAGTTACCCATTTTAATATCATGATCAGTGAATATCACTGAAAATATGCATAATGTAGTGTCATTTCAATTTTTTTGTCATGTTGAATGTGTTTTTCCAAGTGTTGCCAAGTTCAACATTTCAATATCATGATCAGTGAAGATCAATGAAAATATGCATAGTGTGGTGCCATTATAATTCTTTTGTCATGTTGAATGTTTTTATTCATAGTGCATCCAAATTCAACATTTCAATAATATGATCAGTGATTATCACTCACAATGTGAAGAGACACAAAAAAAAAAAAATTCAAAAAAAAAATTTTTTTTAAAGGAAAACACTTATCATTATTAGACTGTTGTGTTCATCACTCACATTTTGAAGAGCCAAAAAAAAAAAAAAAAAAAAAAAAAAAAAAAAAATTAAAAATTAAAAGGAAATCACTTAGCACTATTAGACTGTTGTATTTATCACTTACAATTTGAAGACACAAAAAAAAAAAATTCAAAAAAAAAAAAAATTTCAAAAAAAAAAAAAAATTTCAGAAAATGATCTCAGTAAGCATTATAAGACTGTAGTAGTGTGTATATACTGATTTTCCAAAAAATATTTTTTTTTGCAATGTTGAGTGTTTTTTAACAAAGTGTTGCCAAGTTACCCATTTTAATATCATGATCAGTGAATATCACTGAAAATATGCATAATGTAGTGTCATTTCAATTTTTTTGTCATGTTGAATGTGTTTTTCCAAGTGTTGCCAAGTTCAACATTTCAATATCATGATCAGTGAATATCAATGAAAATATGCATAATGTGGTGCCATTATAATTCTTTTGTCATGTTGAATGTTTTTATTCATAGTGCATCCAAATTCAACATTTCAATAATATGATCAGTGATTATCACTCACAATGTGAAGAGACACAAAAAAAAAAAATTCAAAAAAAAATTTTTTTTAAAAGGAAAACACTTATCATTATTAGACTGTTGTGTTCATCACTCACATTTTGAAGAGCCAAAAAAAAAAAAAAAAAAAAAAAAAAAATAAAAATTAAAAATTAAAAGGAAATCACTAAGCACTATTAGACTGTTGTATTTATCACTTACAATTTGAAGACACAAAAAAAAAAAAATTCAAAAAAAAAAAAAATTTCAAAAAAAAAAAAAATTTCAGAAAATGATCTCACTAAGCATTATAAGACTGTAGTAGTGTGTATATACTGATTTTACAAAAAAATTTTTTTTTTGCAATGTTGAGTGTTTTTTAACAAAGTGTTGCCAAGTTACCCATTTTAATATCATGATCAGTGAATATCACTGAAAATATGCATAATGTAGTGTCATTTCAATTTTTTTGTCATGTTGAATGTGTTTTTCCAAGTGTTGCCAAGTTCAACATTTCAATATCATGATCAGTGAATATCAATGAAAATATGCATAATGTGGTGCCATTATAATTCCTTTTGTCATGTTGAATGTTTTTATTCATAGTGCATCCAAATTCAACATTTCAATAATATGATCAGTGATTATCACTCACAATGTGAAGAGACACAAAAAAAAAAAAATTCAAAAAAAAAATTTTTTTAAAAGGAAAACACTTATCATTATTAGACTGTTGTGTTCATCACTCACATTTTGAAGAGCCAAAAAAAAAAAAAAAAAAAAAAAAAAAAAAAAATTAAAAATTAAAAGGAAATCACTAAGCACTATTAGACTGTTGTATTTATCACTTACAATTTGAAGACACAAAAAAAAAAAAATTCAAAAAAAAAAAAAATTTCAAAAAAAAAAAAAAATTTCAGAAAATGATCTCAGTAAGCATTATAAGACTGTAGTAGTGTGTATATACTGATTTTACAAAAAATATTTTTTTTTTCAATGTTGAGTGTTTTTTAACAAAGTGTTGCCAAGTTACCCATTTTAATATCATGATCAGTGAATATCACTGAAAATATGCATAATGTAGTGTCATTTCAATTTTTTTGTCATGTTGAATGTGTTTTTCCAAGTGTTGCCAAGTTCAACATTTCAATATCATGATCAGTGAATATCAATGAAAATATGCATAATGTGGTGCCATTATAATTCTTTTGTCATGTTGAATGTTTTTATTCATAGTGCATCCAAATTCAACATTTCAATAATATGATCAGTGATTATCACTCACAATGTGAAGAGACACAAAAAAAAAAAAATTCAAAAAAAAAAATTTTTTAAAAGGAAAACACTTATCATTATTAGACTGTTGTGTTCATCACTCACATTTTGAAGAGCCAAAAAAAAAAAAAAAATAAAAAATAAAAAATTAAAAATTAAAAGGAAATCACTAAGCACTATTAGACTGTTGTATTTATCACTTACAATTTGAAGACACAAAAAAAAAAAAATTCAAAAAAAAAAAAAATTTCAAAAAAAAAAAAAATTTCAGAAAATGATCTCACTAAGCATTATAAGACTGTAGTAGTGTGTATATACTGATTTTACAAAAAAATTTTTTTTTTGCAATGTTGAGTGTTTTTTAACAAAGTGTTGCCAAGTTACCCATTTTAATATCATGATCAGTGAATATCACTGAAAATATGCATAATGTAGTGTCATTTCAATTTTTTTGTCATGTTGAATGTGTTTTTCCAAGTGTTGCCAAGTTCAACATTTCAATATCATGATCAGTGAATATCAATGAAAATATGCATAATGTGGTGCCATTATAATTCCTTTTGTCATGTTGAATGTTTTTATTCATAGTGCATCCAAATTCAACATTTCAATAATATGATCAGTGATTATCACTCACAATGTGAAGAGACACAAAAAAAAAAAAATTCAAAAAAAAAATTTTTTTAAAAGGAAAACACTTATCATTATTAGACTGTTGTGTTCATCACTCACATTTTGAAGAGCCAAAAAAAAAAAAAAAAAAAAAAAAAAAAAAAAAAATTAAAAATTAAAAGGAAATCACTAAGCACTATTAGACTGTTGTATTTATCACTTACAATTTGAAGACACAAAAAAAAAAAAATTCAAAAAAAAAAAAATTTCAAAAAAAAAAAAAATTTCAGAAAATGATCTCAGTAAGCATTATAAGACTGTAGTAGTGTGTATATACTGATTTTCCAAAAAATATTTTTTTTTGCAATGTTGAGTGTTTTTTAACAAAGTGTTGCCAAGTTACCCATTTTTATATCATGATCAGTGAATATCACTGAAAATATGCATAATGTAGTGTCATTTCAATTTTTTTGTCATGTTGAATGTGTTTTTCCAAGTGTTGCCAAGTTCAACATTTCAATATCATGATCAGTGAATATCAATGAAAATATGCATAATGTGGTGCCATTATAATTCCTTTTGTCATGTTGAATGTTTTTATTCATAGTGCATCCAAATTCAACATTTCAATAATATGATCAGTGATTATCACTCACAATGTAAAGAGACACAAAAAAAAAAAAATTCAAAAAAAAAATTTTTTTAAAAGGAAAACACTTATCATTATTAGACTGTTGTGTTCATCACTCACATTTTGAAGAGCCAAAAAAAAAAAAAAAAAAAAAAAAAAAAAAAAAATTAAAAATTAAAAGGAAATCACTAAGCACTATTAGACTGTTGTATTTATCACTTACAATTTGAAGACACAAAAAAAAAAAAATTCAAAAAAAAAAAAAATTTCAAAAAAAAAAAAAAATTTCAGAAAATGATCTCAGTAAGCATTATAAGACTGTAGTAGTGTGTATATACTGATTTTACAAAAAATATTTTTTTTTTCAATGTTGAGTGTTTTTTAACAAAGTGTTGCCAAGTTACCCATTTTAATATCATGATCAGTGAATATCACTGAAAATATGCATAATGTAGTGTCATTTCAATTTTTTTGTCATGTTGAATGTGTTTTTCCAAGTGTTGCCAAGTTCAACATTTCAATATCATGATCAGTGAAGATCAATGAAAATATGCATAGTGTGGTGCCATTATAATTCTTTTGTCATGTTGAATGTTTTTATTCATAGTGCATCCAAATTCAACATTTCAATAATATGATCAGTGATTATCACTCACAATGTGAAGAGACACAAAAAAAAAATTCAAAAAAAAAAATTTTTAAAAGGAAAACACTTATCATTATTAGACTGTTGTGTTCATCACTCACAATTTGAAAAGCCAAAAAAAAAAAAAAAAAAAAAAAAAAAATTAAAATTAAAAGGAAATCACTAAGCACTATTAGACTGTTGTATTTATCACTTACA
>JASXTE010000032.1:30000-35000 GCA_030280995.1 Hemileia vastatrix | reverse complement strand
CTATTAGACTGTTGTATTTATCACTTACAATTTCAAGACACAAAAAAAAAATTCAAAAAAAAAAAAAATTTCAAAAAAAAAAAAAAATTTCAGAAAATGATCTCAGTAAGCATTATAAGACTGTAGTAGTGTGTATATACTGATTTTCCAAAAAATATTTTTTTTTGCAATGTTGAGTGTTTTTTAACAAAGTGTTGCCAAGTTACCCATTTTAATATCATGATCAGTGAATATCACTGAAAATATGCATAATGTAGTGTCATTTCAATTTTTTTGTCATGTTGAATGTGTTTTTCCAAGTGTTGCCAAGTTCAACATTTCAATATCATGATCAGTGAAGATCAATGAAAATATGCATAGTGTGGTGCCATTATAATTCTTTTGTCATGTTGAATGTTTTTATTCATAGTGCATCCAAATTCAACATTTCAATAATATGATCAGTGATTATCACTCACAATGTGAAGAGACACAAAAAAAAAAAAATTCAAAAAAAAAATTTTTTTTAAAGGAAAACACTTATCATTATTAGACTGTTGTGTTCATCACTCACATTTTGAAGAGCCAAAAAAAAAAAAAAAAAAAAAAAAAAAAAAAAATTAAAAATTAAAAGGAAATCACTTAGCACTATTAGACTGTTGTATTTATCACTTACAATTTGAAGACACAAAAAAAAAAAATTCAAAAAAAAAAAAAATTTCAAAAAAAAAAAAAAATTTCAGAAAATGATCTCAGTAAGCATTATAAGACTGTAGTAGTGTGTATATACTGATTTTCCAAAAAATATTTTTTTTTGCAATGTTGAGTGTTTTTTAACAAAGTGTTGCCAAGTTACCCATTTTAATATCATGATCAGTGAATATCACTGAAAATATGCATAATGTAGTGTCATTTCAATTTTTTTGTCATGTTGAATGTGTTTTTCCAAGTGTTGCCAAGTTCAACATTTCAATATCATGATCAGTGAATATCAATGAAAATATGCATAATGTGGTGCCATTATAATTCTTTTGTCATGTTGAATGTTTTTATTCATAGTGCATCCAAATTCAACATTTCAATAATATGATCAGTGATTATCACTCACAATGTGAAGAGACACAAAAAAAAAAAATTCAAAAAAAAATTTTTTTTAAAAGGAAAACACTTATCATTATTAGACTGTTGTGTTCATCACTCACATTTTGAAGAGCCAAAAAAAAAAAAAAAAAAAAAAAAAAATAAAAATTAAAAATTAAAAGGAAATCACTAAGCACTATTAGACTGTTGTATTTATCACTTACAATTTGAAGACACAAAAAAAAAAAAATTCAAAAAAAAAAAAAATTTCAAAAAAAAAAAAAATTTCAGAAAATGATCTCACTAAGCATTATAAGACTGTAGTAGTGTGTATATACTGATTTTACAAAAAAATTTTTTTTTTGCAATGTTGAGTGTTTTTTAACAAAGTGTTGCCAAGTTACCCATTTTAATATCATGATCAGTGAATATCACTGAAAATATGCATAATGTAGTGTCATTTCAATTTTTTTGTCATGTTGAATGTGTTTTTCCAAGTGTTGCCAAGTTCAACATTTCAATATCATGATCAGTGAATATCAATGAAAATATGCATAATGTGGTGCCATTATAATTCCTTTTGTCATGTTGAATGTTTTTATTCATAGTGCATCCAAATTCAACATTTCAATAATATGATCAGTGATTATCACTCACAATGTGAAGAGACACAAAAAAAAAAAAATTCAAAAAAAAAATTTTTTTAAAAGGAAAACACTTATCATTATTAGACTGTTGTGTTCATCACTCACATTTTGAAGAGCCAAAAAAAAAAAAAAAAAAAAAAAAAAAAAAAAATTAAAAATTAAAAGGAAATCACTAAGCACTATTAGACTGTTGTATTTATCACTTACAATTTGAAGACACAAAAAAAAAAAAATTCAAAAAAAAAAAAAATTTCAAAAAAAAAAAAAAATTTCAGAAAATGATCTCAGTAAGCATTATAAGACTGTAGTAGTGTGTATATACTGATTTTACAAAAAATATTTTTTTTTTCAATGTTGAGTGTTTTTTAACAAAGTGTTGCCAAGTTACCCATTTTAATATCATGATCAGTGAATATCACTGAAAATATGCATAATGTAGTGTCATTTCAATTTTTTTGTCATGTTGAATGTGTTTTTCCAAGTGTTGCCAAGTTCAACATTTCAATATCATGATCAGTGAATATCAATGAAAATATGCATAATGTGGTGCCATTATAATTCTTTTGTCATGTTGAATGTTTTTATTCATAGTGCATCCAAATTCAACATTTCAATAATATGATCAGTGATTATCACTCACAATGTGAAGAGACACAAAAAAAAAAAAATTCAAAAAAAAAAATTTTTTAAAAGGAAAACACTTATCATTATTAGACTGTTGTGTTCATCACTCACATTTTGAAGAGCCAAAAAAAAAAAAAAAATAAAAAATAAAAAATTAAAAATTAAAAGGAAATCACTAAGCACTATTAGACTGTTGTATTTATCACTTACAATTTGAAGACACAAAAAAAAAAAAATTCAAAAAAAAAAAAAATTTCAAAAAAAAAAAAAATTTCAGAAAATGATCTCACTAAGCATTATAAGACTGTAGTAGTGTGTATATACTGATTTTACAAAAAAATTTTTTTTTTGCAATGTTGAGTGTTTTTTAACAAAGTGTTGCCAAGTTACCCATTTTAATATCATGATCAGTGAATATCACTGAAAATATGCATAATGTAGTGTCATTTCAATTTTTTTGTCATGTTGAATGTGTTTTTCCAAGTGTTGCCAAGTTCAACATTTCAATATCATGATCAGTGAATATCAATGAAAATATGCATAATGTGGTGCCATTATAATTCCTTTTGTCATGTTGAATGTTTTTATTCATAGTGCATCCAAATTCAACATTTCAATAATATGATCAGTGATTATCACTCACAATGTGAAGAGACACAAAAAAAAAAAAATTCAAAAAAAAAATTTTTTTAAAAGGAAAACACTTATCATTATTAGACTGTTGTGTTCATCACTCACATTTTGAAGAGCCAAAAAAAAAAAAAAAAAAAAAAAAAAAAAAAAAATTAAAAATTAAAAGGAAATCACTAAGCACTATTAGACTGTTGTATTTATCACTTACAATTTGAAGACACAAAAAAAAAAAAATTCAAAAAAAAAAAAATTTCAAAAAAAAAAAAAATTTCAGAAAATGATCTCAGTAAGCATTATAAGACTGTAGTAGTGTGTATATACTGATTTTCCAAAAAATATTTTTTTTTGCAATGTTGAGTGTTTTTTAACAAAGTGTTGCCAAGTTACCCATTTTTATATCATGATCAGTGAATATCACTGAAAATATGCATAATGTAGTGTCATTTCAATTTTTTTGTCATGTTGAATGTGTTTTTCCAAGTGTTGCCAAGTTCAACATTTCAATATCATGATCAGTGAATATCAATGAAAATATGCATAATGTGGTGCCATTATAATTCCTTTTGTCATGTTGAATGTTTTTATTCATAGTGCATCCAAATTCAACATTTCAATAATATGATCAGTGATTATCACTCACAATGTGAAGAGACACAAAAAAAAAAAAATTCAAAAAAAAAATTTTTTTAAAAGGAAAACACTTATCATTATTAGACTGTTGTGTTCATCACTCACATTTTGAAGAGCCAAAAAAAAAAAAAAAAAAAAAAAAAAAAAAAAATTAAAAATTAAAAGGAAATCACTAAGCACTATTAGACTGTTGTATTTATCACTTACAATTTGAAGACACAAAAAAAAAAAAATTCAAAAAAAAAAAAATTTCAAAAAAAAAAAAAATTTCAGAAAATGATCTCAGTAAGCATTATAAGACTGTAGTAGTGTGTATATACTGATTTTCCAAAAAATATTTTTTTTTGCAATGTTGAGTGTTTTTTAACAAAGTGTTGCCAAGTTACCCATTTTTATATCATGATCAGTGAATATCACTGAAAATATGCATAATGTAGTGTCATTTCAATTTTTTTGTCATGTTGAATGTGTTTTTCCAAGTGTTGCCAAGTTCAACATTTCAATATCATGATCAGTGAATATCAATGAAAATATGCATAATGTGGTGCCATTATAATTCCTTTTGTCATGTTGAATGTTTTTATTCATAGTGCATCCAAATTCAACATTTCAATAATATGATCAGTGATTATCACTCACAATGTAAAGAGACACAAAAAAAAAAAAATTCAAAAAAAAAATTTTTTTAAAAGGAAAACACTTATCATTATTAGACTGTTGTGTTCATCACTCACATTTTGAAGAGCCAAAAAAAAAAAAAAAAAAAAAAAAAAAAAAAAAAATTAAAAATTAAAAGGAAATCACTAAGCACTATTAGACTGTTGTATTTATCACTTACAATTTGAAGACACAAAAAAAAAAAAATTCAAAAAAAAAAAAAATTTCAAAAAAAAAAAAAAATTTCAGAAAATGATCTCAGTAAGCATTATAAGACTGTAGTAGTGTGTATATACTGATTTTACAAAAAATATTTTTTTTTTCAATGTTGAGTGTTTTTTAACAAAGTGTTGCCAAGTTACCCATTTTAATATCATGATCAGTGAATATCACTGAAAATATGCATAATGTAGTGTCATTTCAATTTTTTTGTCATGTTGAATGTGTTTTTCCAAGTGTTGCCAAGTTCAACATTTCAATATCATGATCAGTGAAGATCAATGAAAATATGCATAGTGTGGTGCCATTATAATTCTTTTGTCATGTTGAATGTTTTTATTCATAGTGCATCCAAATTCAACATTTCAATAATATGATCAGTGATTATCACTCACAATGTGAAGAGACACAAAAAAAAAATTCAAAAAAAAAAATTTTTAAAAGGAAAACACTTATCATTATTAGACTGTTGTGTTCATCACTCACAATTTGAAAAGCCAAAAAAAAAAAAAAAAAAAAAAAAAAAATTAA
>JASXTE010000032.1:15000-20000 GCA_030280995.1 Hemileia vastatrix | reverse complement strand
AAAAAAAAAAAAAAAAAAAAAATTAAAAATTAAAAGGAAATCACTAAGCACTATTAGACTGTTGTATTTATCACTTACAATTTCAAGACACAAAAAAAAAATTCAAAAAAAAAAAAAATTTCAAAAAAAAAAAAAAATTTCAGAAAATGATCTCAGTAAGCATTATAAGACTGTAGTAGTGTGTATATACTGATTTTCCAAAAAATATTTTTTTTTGCAATGTTGAGTGTTTTTTAACAAAGTGTTGCCAAGTTACCCATTTTAATATCATGATCAGTGAATATCACTGAAAATATGCATAATGTAGTGTCATTTCAATTTTTTTGTCATGTTGAATGTGTTTTTCCAAGTGTTGCCAAGTTCAACATTTCAATATCATGATCAGTGAAGATCAATGAAAATATGCATAGTGTGGTGCCATTATAATTCTTTTGTCATGTTGAATGTTTTTATTCATAGTGCATCCAAATTCAACATTTCAATAATATGATCAGTGATTATCACTCACAATGTGAAGAGACACAAAAAAAAAAAAATTCAAAAAAAAAATTTTTTTTAAAGGAAAACACTTATCATTATTAGACTGTTGTGTTCATCACTCACATTTTGAAGAGCCAAAAAAAAAAAAAAAAAAAAAAAAAAAAAAAAAATTAAAAATTAAAAGGAAATCACTTAGCACTATTAGACTGTTGTATTTATCACTTACAATTTGAAGACACAAAAAAAAAAAATTCAAAAAAAAAAAAAATTTCAAAAAAAAAAAAAAATTTCAGAAAATGATCTCAGTAAGCATTATAAGACTGTAGTAGTGTGTATATACTGATTTTCCAAAAAATATTTTTTTTTGCAATGTTGAGTGTTTTTTAACAAAGTGTTGCCAAGTTACCCATTTTAATATCATGATCAGTGAATATCACTGAAAATATGCATAATGTAGTGTCATTTCAATTTTTTTGTCATGTTGAATGTGTTTTTCCAAGTGTTGCCAAGTTCAACATTTCAATATCATGATCAGTGAATATCAATGAAAATATGCATAATGTGGTGCCATTATAATTCTTTTGTCATGTTGAATGTTTTTATTCATAGTGCATCCAAATTCAACATTTCAATAATATGATCAGTGATTATCACTCACAATGTGAAGAGACACAAAAAAAAAAAATTCAAAAAAAAATTTTTTTTAAAAGGAAAACACTTATCATTATTAGACTGTTGTGTTCATCACTCACATTTTGAAGAGCCAAAAAAAAAAAAAAAAAAAAAAAAAAATAAAAATTAAAAATTAAAAGGAAATCACTAAGCACTATTAGACTGTTGTATTTATCACTTACAATTTGAAGACACAAAAAAAAAAAAATTCAAAAAAAAAAAAAATTTCAAAAAAAAAAAAAATTTCAGAAAATGATCTCACTAAGCATTATAAGACTGTAGTAGTGTGTATATACTGATTTTACAAAAAAATTTTTTTTTTGCAATGTTGAGTGTTTTTTAACAAAGTGTTGCCAAGTTACCCATTTTAATATCATGATCAGTGAATATCACTGAAAATATGCATAATGTAGTGTCATTTCAATTTTTTTGTCATGTTGAATGTGTTTTTCCAAGTGTTGCCAAGTTCAACATTTCAATATCATGATCAGTGAATATCAATGAAAATATGCATAATGTGGTGCCATTATAATTCCTTTTGTCATGTTGAATGTTTTTATTCATAGTGCATCCAAATTCAACATTTCAATAATATGATCAGTGATTATCACTCACAATGTGAAGAGACACAAAAAAAAAAAAATTCAAAAAAAAAATTTTTTTAAAAGGAAAACACTTATCATTATTAGACTGTTGTGTTCATCACTCACATTTTGAAGAGCCAAAAAAAAAAAAAAAAAAAAAAAAAAAAAAAAATTAAAAATTAAAAGGAAATCACTAAGCACTATTAGACTGTTGTATTTATCACTTACAATTTGAAGACACAAAAAAAAAAAAATTCAAAAAAAAAAAAAATTTCAAAAAAAAAAAAAAATTTCAGAAAATGATCTCAGTAAGCATTATAAGACTGTAGTAGTGTGTATATACTGATTTTACAAAAAATATTTTTTTTTTCAATGTTGAGTGTTTTTTAACAAAGTGTTGCCAAGTTACCCATTTTAATATCATGATCAGTGAATATCACTGAAAATATGCATAATGTAGTGTCATTTCAATTTTTTTGTCATGTTGAATGTGTTTTTCCAAGTGTTGCCAAGTTCAACATTTCAATATCATGATCAGTGAATATCAATGAAAATATGCATAATGTGGTGCCATTATAATTCTTTTGTCATGTTGAATGTTTTTATTCATAGTGCATCCAAATTCAACATTTCAATAATATGATCAGTGATTATCACTCACAATGTGAAGAGACACAAAAAAAAAAAAATTCAAAAAAAAAAATTTTTTAAAAGGAAAACACTTATCATTATTAGACTGTTGTGTTCATCACTCACATTTTGAAGAGCCAAAAAAAAAAAAAAAATAAAAAATAAAAAATTAAAAATTAAAAGGAAATCACTAAGCACTATTAGACTGTTGTATTTATCACTTACAATTTGAAGACACAAAAAAAAAAAAATTCAAAAAAAAAAAAAATTTCAAAAAAAAAAAAAATTTCAGAAAATGATCTCACTAAGCATTATAAGACTGTAGTAGTGTGTATATACTGATTTTACAAAAAAATTTTTTTTTTGCAATGTTGAGTGTTTTTTAACAAAGTGTTGCCAAGTTACCCATTTTAATATCATGATCAGTGAATATCACTGAAAATATGCATAATGTAGTGTCATTTCAATTTTTTTGTCATGTTGAATGTGTTTTTCCAAGTGTTGCCAAGTTCAACATTTCAATATCATGATCAGTGAATATCAATGAAAATATGCATAATGTGGTGCCATTATAATTCCTTTTGTCATGTTGAATGTTTTTATTCATAGTGCATCCAAATTCAACATTTCAATAATATGATCAGTGATTATCACTCACAATGTGAAGAGACACAAAAAAAAAAAAATTCAAAAAAAAAATTTTTTTAAAAGGAAAACACTTATCATTATTAGACTGTTGTGTTCATCACTCACATTTTGAAGAGCCAAAAAAAAAAAAAAAAAAAAAAAAAAAAAAAAAATTAAAAATTAAAAGGAAATCACTAAGCACTATTAGACTGTTGTATTTATCACTTACAATTTGAAGACACAAAAAAAAAAAAATTCAAAAAAAAAAAAATTTCAAAAAAAAAAAAAATTTCAGAAAATGATCTCAGTAAGCATTATAAGACTGTAGTAGTGTGTATATACTGATTTTCCAAAAAATATTTTTTTTTGCAATGTTGAGTGTTTTTTAACAAAGTGTTGCCAAGTTACCCATTTTTATATCATGATCAGTGAATATCACTGAAAATATGCATAATGTAGTGTCATTTCAATTTTTTTGTCATGTTGAATGTGTTTTTCCAAGTGTTGCCAAGTTCAACATTTCAATATCATGATCAGTGAATATCAATGAAAATATGCATAATGTGGTGCCATTATAATTCCTTTTGTCATGTTGAATGTTTTTATTCATAGTGCATCCAAATTCAACATTTCAATAATATGATCAGTGATTATCACTCACAATGTGAAGAGACACAAAAAAAAAAAAATTCAAAAAAAAAATTTTTTTAAAAGGAAAACACTTATCATTATTAGACTGTTGTGTTCATCACTCACATTTTGAAGAGCCAAAAAAAAAAAAAAAAAAAAAAAAAAAAAAAATTAAAAATTAAAAGGAAATCACTAAGCACTATTAGACTGTTGTATTTATCACTTACAATTTGAAGACACAAAAAAAAAAAAATTCAAAAAAAAAAAAATTTCAAAAAAAAAAAAAATTTCAGAAAATGATCTCAGTAAGCATTATAAGACTGTAGTAGTGTGTATATACTGATTTTCCAAAAAATATTTTTTTTTGCAATGTTGAGTGTTTTTTAACAAAGTGTTGCCAAGTTACCCATTTTTATATCATGATCAGTGAATATCACTGAAAATATGCATAATGTAGTGTCATTTCAATTTTTTTGTCATGTTGAATGTGTTTTTCCAAGTGTTGCCAAGTTCAACATTTCAATATCATGATCAGTGAATATCAATGAAAATATGCATAATGTGGTGCCATTATAATTCCTTTTGTCATGTTGAATGTTTTTATTCATAGTGCATCCAAATTCAACATTTCAATAATATGATCAGTGATTATCACTCACAATGTAAAGAGACACAAAAAAAAAAAAATTCAAAAAAAAAATTTTTTTAAAAGGAAAACACTTATCATTATTAGACTGTTGTGTTCATCACTCACATTTTGAAGAGCCAAAAAAAAAAAAAAAAAAAAAAAAAAAAAAAAAAATTAAAAATTAAAAGGAAATCACTAAGCACTATTAGACTGTTGTATTTATCACTTACAATTTGAAGACACAAAAAAAAAAAAAATTCAAAAAAAAAAAAAATTTCAAAAAAAAAAAAAAATTTCAGAAAATGATCTCAGTAAGCATTATAAGACTGTAGTAGTGTGTATATACTGATTTTACAAAAAATATTTTTTTTTTCAATGTTGAGTGTTTTTTAACAAAGTGTTGCCAAGTTACCCATTTTAATATCATGATCAGTGAATATCACTGAAAATATGCATAATGTAGTGTCATTTCAATTTTTTTGTCATGTTGAATGTGTTTTTCCAAGTGTTGCCAAGTTCAACATTTCAATATCATGATCAGTGAAGATCAATGAAAATATGCATAGTGTGGTGCCATTATAATTCTTTTGTCATGTTGAATGTTTTTATTCATAGTGCATCCAAATTCAACATTTCAATAATATGATCAGTGATTATCACTCACAATGTGAAGAGACACAAAAAAAAAATTCAAAAAAAAAAATTTTTAAAAGGAAAACACTTATCATTATTAGACTGTTGTGTTCATC
>JASXTE010000032.1:0-5000 GCA_030280995.1 Hemileia vastatrix | reverse complement strand
TTATTAGACTGTTGTGTTCATCACTCACATTTTGAAGAGCCAAAAAAAAAAAAAAAAAAAAAAAAAAAAAAAAAATTAAAAATTAAAAGGAAATCACTAAGCACTATTAGACTGTTGTATTTATCACTTACAATTTCAAGACACAAAAAAAAAATTCAAAAAAAAAAAAAATTTCAAAAAAAAAAAAAAATTTCAGAAAATGATCTCAGTAAGCATTATAAGACTGTAGTAGTGTGTATATACTGATTTTCCAAAAAATATTTTTTTTTGCAATGTTGAGTGTTTTTTAACAAAGTGTTGCCAAGTTACCCATTTTAATATCATGATCAGTGAATATCACTGAAAATATGCATAATGTAGTGTCATTTCAATTTTTTTGTCATGTTGAATGTGTTTTTCCAAGTGTTGCCAAGTTCAACATTTCAATATCATGATCAGTGAAGATCAATGAAAATATGCATAGTGTGGTGCCATTATAATTCTTTTGTCATGTTGAATGTTTTTATTCATAGTGCATCCAAATTCAACATTTCAATAATATGATCAGTGATTATCACTCACAATGTGAAGAGACACAAAAAAAAAAAAATTCAAAAAAAAAATTTTTTTTAAAGGAAAACACTTATCATTATTAGACTGTTGTGTTCATCACTCACATTTTGAAGAGCCAAAAAAAAAAAAAAAAAAAAAAAAAAAAAAAAATTAAAAATTAAAAGGAAATCACTTAGCACTATTAGACTGTTGTATTTATCACTTACAATTTGAAGACACAAAAAAAAAAAATTCAAAAAAAAAAAAAATTTCAAAAAAAAAAAAAAATTTCAGAAAATGATCTCAGTAAGCATTATAAGACTGTAGTAGTGTGTATATACTGATTTTCCAAAAAATATTTTTTTTTGCAATGTTGAGTGTTTTTTAACAAAGTGTTGCCAAGTTACCCATTTTAATATCATGATCAGTGAATATCACTGAAAATATGCATAATGTAGTGTCATTTCAATTTTTTTGTCATGTTGAATGTGTTTTTCCAAGTGTTGCCAAGTTCAACATTTCAATATCATGATCAGTGAATATCAATGAAAATATGCATAATGTGGTGCCATTATAATTCTTTTGTCATGTTGAATGTTTTTATTCATAGTGCATCCAAATTCAACATTTCAATAATATGATCAGTGATTATCACTCACAATGTGAAGAGACACAAAAAAAAAAAATTCAAAAAAAAATTTTTTTTAAAAGGAAAACACTTATCATTATTAGACTGTTGTGTTCATCACTCACATTTTGAAGAGCCAAAAAAAAAAAAAAAAAAAAAAAAAAATAAAAATTAAAAATTAAAAGGAAATCACTAAGCACTATTAGACTGTTGTATTTATCACTTACAATTTGAAGACACAAAAAAAAAAAAATTCAAAAAAAAAAAAAATTTCAAAAAAAAAAAAAATTTCAGAAAATGATCTCACTAAGCATTATAAGACTGTAGTAGTGTGTATATACTGATTTTACAAAAAAATTTTTTTTTTGCAATGTTGAGTGTTTTTTAACAAAGTGTTGCCAAGTTACCCATTTTAATATCATGATCAGTGAATATCACTGAAAATATGCATAATGTAGTGTCATTTCAATTTTTTTGTCATGTTGAATGTGTTTTTCCAAGTGTTGCCAAGTTCAACATTTCAATATCATGATCAGTGAATATCAATGAAAATATGCATAATGTGGTGCCATTATAATTCCTTTTGTCATGTTGAATGTTTTTATTCATAGTGCATCCAAATTCAACATTTCAATAATATGATCAGTGATTATCACTCACAATGTGAAGAGACACAAAAAAAAAAAAATTCAAAAAAAAAATTTTTTTAAAAGGAAAACACTTATCATTATTAGACTGTTGTGTTCATCACTCACATTTTGAAGAGCCAAAAAAAAAAAAAAAAAAAAAAAAAAAAAAAAATTAAAAATTAAAAGGAAATCACTAAGCACTATTAGACTGTTGTATTTATCACTTACAATTTGAAGACACAAAAAAAAAAAAATTCAAAAAAAAAAAAAATTTCAAAAAAAAAAAAAAATTTCAGAAAATGATCTCAGTAAGCATTATAAGACTGTAGTAGTGTGTATATACTGATTTTACAAAAAATATTTTTTTTTTCAATGTTGAGTGTTTTTTAACAAAGTGTTGCCAAGTTACCCATTTTAATATCATGATCAGTGAATATCACTGAAAATATGCATAATGTAGTGTCATTTCAATTTTTTTGTCATGTTGAATGTGTTTTTCCAAGTGTTGCCAAGTTCAACATTTCAATATCATGATCAGTGAATATCAATGAAAATATGCATAATGTGGTGCCATTATAATTCTTTTGTCATGTTGAATGTTTTTATTCATAGTGCATCCAAATTCAACATTTCAATAATATGATCAGTGATTATCACTCACAATGTGAAGAGACACAAAAAAAAAAAAATTCAAAAAAAAAAATTTTTTAAAAGGAAAACACTTATCATTATTAGACTGTTGTGTTCATCACTCACATTTTGAAGAGCCAAAAAAAAAAAAAAAATAAAAAATAAAAAATTAAAAATTAAAAGGAAATCACTAAGCACTATTAGACTGTTGTATTTATCACTTACAATTTGAAGACACAAAAAAAAAAAAATTCAAAAAAAAAAAAAATTTCAAAAAAAAAAAAAATTTCAGAAAATGATCTCACTAAGCATTATAAGACTGTAGTAGTGTGTATATACTGATTTTACAAAAAAATTTTTTTTTTGCAATGTTGAGTGTTTTTTAACAAAGTGTTGCCAAGTTACCCATTTTAATATCATGATCAGTGAATATCACTGAAAATATGCATAATGTAGTGTCATTTCAATTTTTTTGTCATGTTGAATGTGTTTTTCCAAGTGTTGCCAAGTTCAACATTTCAATATCATGATCAGTGAATATCAATGAAAATATGCATAATGTGGTGCCATTATAATTCCTTTTGTCATGTTGAATGTTTTTATTCATAGTGCATCCAAATTCAACATTTCAATAATATGATCAGTGATTATCACTCACAATGTGAAGAGACACAAAAAAAAAAAAATTCAAAAAAAAAATTTTTTTAAAAGGAAAACACTTATCATTATTAGACTGTTGTGTTCATCACTCACATTTTGAAGAGCCAAAAAAAAAAAAAAAAAAAAAAAAAAAAAAAAAATTAAAAATTAAAAGGAAATCACTAAGCACTATTAGACTGTTGTATTTATCACTTACAATTTGAAGACACAAAAAAAAAAAAATTCAAAAAAAAAAAAATTTCAAAAAAAAAAAAAATTTCAGAAAATGATCTCAGTAAGCATTATAAGACTGTAGTAGTGTGTATATACTGATTTTCCAAAAAATATTTTTTTTTGCAATGTTGAGTGTTTTTTAACAAAGTGTTGCCAAGTTACCCATTTTTATATCATGATCAGTGAATATCACTGAAAATATGCATAATGTAGTGTCATTTCAATTTTTTTGTCATGTTGAATGTGTTTTTCCAAGTGTTGCCAAGTTCAACATTTCAATATCATGATCAGTGAATATCAATGAAAATATGCATAATGTGGTGCCATTATAATTCCTTTTGTCATGTTGAATGTTTTTATTCATAGTGCATCCAAATTCAACATTTCAATAATATGATCAGTGATTATCACTCACAATGTGAAGAGACACAAAAAAAAAAAAATTCAAAAAAAAAATTTTTTTAAAAGGAAAACACTTATCATTATTAGACTGTTGTGTTCATCACTCACATTTTGAAGAGCCAAAAAAAAAAAAAAAAAAAAAAAAAAAAAAAAATTAAAAATTAAAAGGAAATCACTAAGCACTATTAGACTGTTGTATTTATCACTTACAATTTGAAGACACAAAAAAAAAAAAATTCAAAAAAAAAAAAATTTCAAAAAAAAAAAAAATTTCAGAAAATGATCTCAGTAAGCATTATAAGACTGTAGTAGTGTGTATATACTGATTTTCCAAAAAATATTTTTTTTTGCAATGTTGAGTGTTTTTTAACAAAGTGTTGCCAAGTTACCCATTTTTATATCATGATCAGTGAATATCACTGAAAATATGCATAATGTAGTGTCATTTCAATTTTTTTGTCATGTTGAATGTGTTTTTCCAAGTGTTGCCAAGTTCAACATTTCAATATCATGATCAGTGAATATCAATGAAAATATGCATAATGTGGTGCCATTATAATTCCTTTTGTCATGTTGAATGTTTTTATTCATAGTGCATCCAAATTCAACATTTCAATAATATGATCAGTGATTATCACTCACAATGTAAAGAGACACAAAAAAAAAAAAATTCAAAAAAAAAATTTTTTTAAAAGGAAAACACTTATCATTATTAGACTGTTGTGTTCATCACTCACATTTTGAAGAGCCAAAAAAAAAAAAAAAAAAAAAAAAAAAAAAAAAAATTAAAAATTAAAAGGAAATCACTAAGCACTATTAGACTGTTGTATTTATCACTTACAATTTGAAGACACAAAAAAAAAAAAATTCAAAAAAAAAAAAAATTTCAAAAAAAAAAAAAAATTTCAGAAAATGATCTCAGTAAGCATTATAAGACTGTAGTAGTGTGTATATACTGATTTTACAAAAAATATTTTTTTTTTCAATGTTGAGTGTTTTTTAACAAAGTGTTGCCAAGTTACCCATTTTAATATCATGATCAGTGAATATCACTGAAAATATGCATAATGTAGTGTCATTTCAATTTTTTTGTCATGTTGAATGTGTTTTTCCAAGTGTTGCCAAGTTCAACATTTCAATATCATGATCAGTGAAGATCAATGAAAATATGCATAGTGTGGTGCCATTATAATTCTTTTGTCATGTTGAATGTTTTTATTCATAGTGCATCCAAATTCAACATTTCAATAATATGATCAGTGATTATCACTCACAATGTGAAGAGACACAAAAAAAAAATTCAAAAA